>OMKX01056015.1:0-17208 GCA_900302425.1 Brosme brosme
TGGGAGGGCCTGCTGGGGGAAGGGCACCACGGGCCGATGGAGGTACTGGGCCACGGGGGTGGCCTGGCCTGAAGTGTGGTAGTTGGGAGTTGGACCTAGCTGGTGTTGTTGCTGCTGGTGGCTTGGTGGAGAAACCTTCTGCTTGTTGGCCTCTTTGACATCACCGTCATGTGCACTAGGAATAAAACAACAAGAGATGTTCCCTGTCAAGTCATAAATAAAATCCTGCAGGGAGAGAAGACCGACACAGCTTCGTTGTCCATGTGTTGCACCTGTTGCACTTTTACAATGAGTCGATAGTTCATGCTGTAGAATAGGGCTCTAATACTTGTTGGAGAGGCGGGTGTATTCATTGAAATAAAATACTGCACTAAGACAAGAATTGCAAATCTTTAGTCCATGTGCTGCACAATCATGTTAACACCTGTTGCAATTTGTAAAACCAGACAAGTTGTCGTAGGAAAAGTGGCTGCATACATTACTCACTCATGCCATTATAATGTAATTTTTATTCCTCTAACAAAGTGTCAAAGTGTCACCGTTAGTGTGAGAGGGTAATCTGACTGGAGACACTCACACCATGAGCTTCTCGGTGCAGGACACCAGGTTGTCCCATGTATAGGCCGTGAGGCGCTGCAGACGGGGCGGCCATGTGGGAGAAAGGTGGAGTATGAGGCGGGAGGAGGCCAGACACGCGGCAGCCACCATTGACGGGGCGTAGCACAGAAACACATGGTCTGGAAAGGAAGCGACACAAGCGAGGCCTTAACGCCTGCAACAGGGGTAAGGTGCAGCTGTCAAGTTGCCTAGTGCGTGCCAAATCTGTATGGGTTTTGATCAGAGGAATAGTCGGGAGTGTGCCAGCATGTGTTTTAACAGAGCCTGTGTGCGTGCATGCAGCCGTAGAGGAAATAAACAGATTCAAATCCATCAGCCAAGGGGCATGGTAAAAAAGGATTAGGTTCTATTGCATATCTTACATCTAACTATAAATAGGTTAATGTGAAACCTAAACTGATTTGACTCTTTTAAAGATAAATAGTACACATTTTATTCAATATAGATTTTGAAGTTGATAGTTATCCTTTCAATGTAGACTCATCTGTTAAGAGAAAATCTAATAAATTGACCTCATGTTTAGTTACTCTATGCATTTAAATACTTCACTCTTCATTCGGTGATAGCGTTGCCAGCTGCTTGCCTTGTAAGGAGACCTCCAGGAAGTAGTCAGCATACTTGGCCAAGTACAGCTTTGTTTTGTCCAGGCAGCCAATAGGCCACCCGTCATGGAGGTCTCCTTCGTGCACCGCGATGGACAGGTAGTACTCAATGAAATGGGCCGCGGTCGGGAGATACAGGTTCCACTGAAAGGTCTCCAAGAGGAGCAGCTCCATGTGCAGCAGACCCTGCTTGGTGAGCACCAGGTTCATGGAGCTCATGCATCCAAGGCTGTTCAGTATCTCCAACTTCGGCACCCGGTCTTCCCTCTCCTCAAACTTACCTTTGATGAAACAAAGAAAAACACAATCAATAAAGACTTGATATTCAATTTAATTTGTTCTTGTCAAAGTGTGATGGTGGCATGCATTACTGGACCAAGCAACGAGATTAAAGTGTAGAACATGTATTGAAATACTTACTGGCCAAAAGAAGGCATGACAAGGACACCATATGAAGCTGCTGCACAGTGATATCATAGCGGTCCATAAAAAGATCCAACAGGTAAACTGCAAGATGTCTGGCAGCTGGACATAGCCTGAAGCGATTACAGACGACCGCTATGAGGTCTGCGAAGTATCGTCTTAAATTCAGCTGAGGAGACTGCCCTTTGAAGGATGGCAATTTGAGCTCCTGTTAACACAATGTGAGTGATAAATCAGTAATTAATAGCGTGTCTACGATTGAGTTAACCACCTTGACGGTTTAAAAAAAGGAATGAGTATTTTATTACTTTGTATCGTAGAGCATGGTAGATATCAGCAGCAAGATGTCCTTTCCACCATTGGTCCTCAAGCTCCATTTATGAGAACCCTTCGTACACCCTTGCCATTGGAAAATATCAAAGGCAGAAAATGAATTAATTCACTTAAATCATCGTGACAAACTCTGCATGTGAGGAGGAAACAAGAGCTTGTTGGTTCCTCGCATGCAGCAATCTGGTCGTGGACTGGAACTCAGATCACTCATTCAATGTATTTATATTAACATAGACATAGTTATTGCAAGCAAACTCCACTCACCCGGCTCGCACATAAAGTGAGGCGGTTATTCAGCAATGTTTCACTTAAAGCAAACGTTACTTTAACTTTATGTTTGCCGCATTCTCACATGCATTGGAGGCGATGTGAAGTACCGGGAGAAGGTGAGCTTCTAGAGCTAGCACGAGTTCGATGAACACGGCTACTCTGACACAACAATGGGCAGGAGAGCAGAAGTCACGCTGCAGCCAATTACAAGTTCGCTTACAACTAGGATGAATATCCAATCACGGGTGGGGAGTCACATTCCATGGTCGA
Organism: Brosme brosme; assembly: GCA_900302425.1. NCBI lineage: Eukaryota > Metazoa > Chordata > Actinopteri > Gadiformes > Lotidae > Brosme > Brosme brosme. Next base: position 2,517 of record OMKX01056015.1, read on the forward strand.
ATCCATAGAAATGGTCGAATCCATAGAAATGGTCGAATCCAATACATCCCTGCGTCGCCACAATGTCTCGCTTTATAGTTAATGCGATGTCAGTCTGTTGTCACCTCAACAATGTATAGAGAAAAGGTCAAATGTCAAATAGTATAAATCGGTTGGCCTTTAGATTGAATGGATGGAATGAGTAAAATACTCAAAAGAGATAGATCAGTGACACTTGAGCCCCTCTCCATAGCCTAATTGTGAGCTCGTTACTTAGTTTATCATTTGAAAAAGAAGAGAACCAATTAGAACAAAATCCAGAACACCAATGTTCACTCCACAAACAATAAGAAAATATGTTCTTCAATTACAAACTCCTTTTAAAGGCCTTAAAGTTACCATTAATCAGTTCACTTGTTGGGTTAAATACGGATGTCAATCTCGGCACAGAAAATACCGTTTTGTTGGGGAAGGGGAAAGCATGTGAGTGACTGCAGTGAAATGGCCAGTCAGAAGATTGTATAGAATTAGCTCGAAGAAGTAATTAAAGGCTATCCTTTAGGTCTGATCCAATAATATACACACAAGGACTGAAGCATTCAAATAGGAAATAAATTTGAAAGCATGAGATAGCCATCTTATCCTGATAAAATATCAACTACCATCATACGTAAGTGTTAAATTACTTTATACATAATTAATAAATAAAGTAAGCATAGATAAAGGGATGTAAGTTAAGGAGGTAAAGACTGTTGTTTTCAGTATTACATCTATACCCAGGTGTTTACTGGCTGCACCTTATAGTCCTAGACACAGTCACAGTCACTAGTACAACCTGGTAAAGTCACTAGCCACCCTGATAAAGTCACTAGTCACCCTAGTAAAGTCAATAGTCCCTGATTTTTTGCACTGGCAGGTGTTATCGGAGCATCAGTGCACGGACCACCAGACTCAATCACACAGCGTCTTCTTCCCCCAAGCTATCAGGCTGTTGAACACTAGACCCTGACTATTTGACTTATGAGCAGGATCCACAAGCTTCCGTGGAAGGCCAGCTCAGTGGTTGGGCTGGGGCTGGCCAGTCTTGAGGTGGTGGATGAGGGCAGGAAGATCAATGCCATCCTTGGGAACTCCTGCCCAGGCTCTGCATGATGAGCTGAGGCGGACATTGAGCACATTCAGCCACATGGCTCATCCCTCCACCATCTGCAAACCCAGCATCATGCAACTGTTTTTGGACTATGAAGATGACCCCATGTAGCGACCGCCCATGTTATACTGCTTTCTTATTTCTTTCATGTTGTTTGATAGGCTACATTATGTGGACTGTCTTGTGATGTCAATTGGTCCATTCCTATGTTCAATATTGCCTGCACCTTAATTATTTTGATTCTAAAAAGTAAAGAAAGAAATCATCTCAAAATAAACATTGAATTGCTAAATATGTGTTTAACAACTATACACATTCATGCCAAACAATGAATAAAAATTGAAGTGCCACCTTAAATGTTTCTATTTAGGGAGATTTTAATAAGAAAATGCAATTATAGTAAGATATTTAAATGAAATAACAATGAGGTTATATATTAGTAAAATACAATATGATCAAATTAAACATGTAAATGCTTTACCATAAAATAATTTCACAAATCCATTATGTATTGTGAAATCAACAGTAGTCTCATTTGCATACATTAGGGAAAGGGACATTTTAAAAAGACGCCTTTTCATGAAGATTATTTTCAGGGGACTTGAAACCCTTGGAAGTATGTTGATACCAGGTTGAAACCATGGTGAAACCTGGTTCAAACCCGGTTCAAACCACAGAGACATCAGGTTGAAACCCGGTTAAAACAGAGAAACGCGGTGAGGGTGAGCAAGGGGTGGGGGTAGTGGTCTGTAAACACGGCGGAAGTGTTCCTCCAGGCACTTGGGGGGACTTTGAAGGCGTTATTCGGGACACCCAGTGGTTGTCTGTACCGTTTTCCGCAAGGTATCCTCTTTTAACCACCTTGGAATCGTTCCAATTATCTGGCCATTGTTTTTTAGAAAACCGCAAACATGTAGAATACAATACCTAGTTTTATGTTAAAGCCAATTTAGTCAGCTTTAATTTGCCTTTTTTATTTGCAAGATTATGCTTGGGCCTGTTTTGTTCGATCAATCCAGCTGAATGCACACTTTACAAATAGTTATTTGTAGGCCTGTCCTATGAACGAGTCTTCACCACTGACGGTCTCTACTCTCCGGCTGTGGAAGTAAGGAGCTCAGGGCTGTAATCCCCGGATGAAACCATCATGGCTGCCATTCGTTGAGCTGTCAAGCTCTCTACAAAAGAAAGGTAAAAACACCGAAGGAAGTATGTAAATGTCCGATATTTGTCTGTAATCGACACTGATGGAGGCTTTCTCTGCAGCACTAACTTTGTGCAAAGCAAACGAATCAGAATTACTTTGGGCCATACGCTTTTTTTTGTACGAGTTACTCCGTCTTTTAAGCTCTTGTGCGTCATGTTAATTCAAATCACTCAAACGCGAAGTGAAATAACGTTCATCCCATGAGTAATGGTGCCCCTCCGAAAGTGAGCGGTACTGTTTCAGACGAGTTAGACACTGCGAGGACGCCATGGCGGGCCAAAACTTGTGTCTCACTTTGTTAATACGTTACTCTCGGGGCGTTTGTTAGTCACAAAGACCGTCGCATCACTTTGTTGTGGTTAAGACAGATTGCACAATGGCGGCCCGGGATGCCCGGATTAATCGTGTTTTACGAAGCCTAATTAAACGTTTGTTTTGATCATCGGCGTGTCTCCCGATTTGTTGCAACTTTGTTTTGACTTTGACTATAGCGCAACTAATGGCGAAGCTGTGTTGTTTTAGTAGAAAGGCGATGTGAACAGGTGGTTTAAATTGAACATAATTCGCGTATCTGGTGGTTAATCGATAATCGAGTTGTATTTTTCAGCAGAATTGGCCTATATAACGGTATCTCTGTAAAGGCGTTATACACTTTAAGCCACATATCATGGATTTAAAGGGAGACACTCTACGTTTCTGTCTTGGTCTAAATTGTGAACAATTGTGTTTGTGTGACTGTAGGATATTAAATTACATTTACATAGACATCCCTAAGTTCTAATGGCGAGTATCAATAGGCTGCGTTTGAAATTAACTTAAAAGTATGTCAAGATTCTTGACATGGACCACACTCTGTCAAAAGCAATTTATTCTCCAAAAACTAGTCCTGCATTGAAACTTTGATTTTTGTTAATGTATGCCTAACGCATAGCTATGTGCAATCTATTGGAATGTCTATCATTAATATATATATATATATATTTTTTTTACTTTGTTAAACTTCACAGATACCCGATTTAGCAATGGATTCGACAGACTTGTGTGCGGCTGTTTCTTCAGGAGACGATAATCAGCTTGTCAAGAAGAAAAGAGACTGGCACAAACGACTCCGCCTCAGGAAGACTGCCATGCAGCCCACAACAATGCGAGGACAAGATAAGCCTGGACCAAAGAAGATAGCAAAGCAGCAGGAGCCAAACACAGACTGTCCTCCATCAAATATGCCCCCCCATGAGGGGAAACAGGGAAAACATAAGGCACACAACAGCCCAAGTATGCTCAGGTTCAAATGCTCACGGTGCAATGACAACTTGGAGTTTGTTCCCAAAGAACTTGCGAGACACTTTCAGGAGAACCACAAAGGATATCTGCCTGATTTTTCTTGTCATATATGTTCTTTTAGAGCACATGAATTCTCCTACCTTCAGGTTCATCTTTTAAGCCACAAGGACACTTTTTTGAGCTGCAACATTTGTAAAGACAATGTCCAGCGAACGCTGTCGGAGTACTGCTCACATCTGACCTCATGTCACAGCCAAAATGGCAAATTTTCATGTGAACTGTGCGATAAGTTCTCCACCCGTGAAGTACATGTGTTTTTACAGCATATGTATCTTCATGACTTGCCGACAGAAGAGAGGGGTGAAGTGGACCTTTCACTTCACACAATAGACTTTATGAAACCAGTCAGATCTAAAGCATCTGGTCAAGGCTTTCAGTGTCAGTTCTGTGGCTACAAAGGGCCAAGTAAACGCCTGATCACTAAGCACATGAACACTGTCCATGCTGGCGAGACAGTTAACCAGAACATGAAGGAGCTCCACCATATTAAAAACAATCCACACGAGTCGGCTCCTAAGATAAGGAATAGAGTGACCCGAAATACAGCCAGGGACATGTGTTGGTTGTCCAAAGACTGCCTCTCTATACCCGGTAGAGAATTCCTGGATAAATACTGCAGCCTATCGAATCCAGAGAGAACGCTAGAGGACACTCAGCAGTTTTTGGTGAGGTCCGCAGTTGGGGAATCGGACGACCAGAAGTGGACCAAGGCTCTCCAGAGTGTGCTGTCAAATTTCCCTCAGGACATAAACATGAATCCAAAGTTGGAGAATGCTATGATGTCCAACAGCAGCAAAGATCTCAATGTCCTCATGGTCAAAAATAAGCTAAAGGTTCCCCAGAATGCTGGCTCCTACATTAAGAAGACGACACCACCAGAAAAGGTTGAAACTTCTCCTTCGGGGAGCGCTACCCTCGACACTCATTGTGTATTCGACCTTAACAGAGGTCCACCTCAGTTAGGCAATGACCAAACCCACTGCCCAGGAACTCAAAATAATATTAATGAGGATTCTTCCATCACGGTCATGCCAGAGTCTGCTGAGGGTGGTCCAATTCAGGAAAACCGAGAAAATCAGGAACTGAGGCTTCACCAGAATGTGGAGGAACACAGTAGAAATAGTAAGGAGATAAAATGTGACAATTCCTGTGAGGATGGACTCAATGCCTCCAAAGAGCCAAAGATGGCGAACAAGCGAGATAACCGGATGTTGGCACAACGTAAATATAGGAGCAGAAGAGGTTGCTGGATGGAAAAGACCAGACCCAAGGCGCTGGAGAAACAGCTGCAAGGCCTTGGTCTGAAGCTAGTTCTGAAGAAGGACCCAGTCAAAAATAAGCAGTGGATGTCCCAGAGCCCCATCTTGCCACCGGATGGTTGCCTAGCAGGCGACCATCATGGGCTGCTGCTCTCCCTGCCAGCTATGGAGAAGCAAGGGCATACTCTCATCAATGAGCCATCAGCAGAAAACGCTAAAGTAAGTCTAAAGGAATGTTGCAAAGCTCCGAAGACGGACCTGCACAGCAACTTAGACTCCATCGTGCAACAGTCCCAGCCACAACCTGTTGAACTCATCTCAGTGACACATGGGCAGTGCTGCGGAAATGGGAACGTTCACGCAATTGACATTTTGGTTCCCTCAGATGGCAACGGGAAGCCAAAGAGTCAGTTTTCCTCAACCAATGGATATGCTGAAAACGTAGGGATTTCTACCGCCCCTTTTGGAGTATCAGGAAGGAATAACGGAGGTGTGGACCGCTCGGTGCCGGGCAGAAAGGAGAGTTCTTCTATCGACGACGTGAACCCGCTTAGGAATAATGGTGCCATATCCTCAAATGCTGCCAAACCCTTAATCCCATCCCTGGGTAAGATTATACATGTGAATCTGACCTGTGATAGTAATATCCTTTTTAGTAAATGAAATGGTGCATTTATAAAAAGAAGATATTACAGAAAATAAATAATATATTCATATATAATTTGTGAGCATAACAGGAAACGTATTACTATATATTTCCCTCAAATATATATATATATATATATATATGTTCTCCCTCATATTCCTCCTCCTCTGTAGGCGCAGACCCCCCAGTTCACTCCTTCCAGTCGGCGAGCATCCACCCCTCTCCGCCGAAGGACAACAGACCCCCGCCTAGCCAAGCCACGTCCAAAGGCCCCACCACGTCCAGCGAGCGCTTCTGGCCAGTGGCCCCGAGGACCGTGGAAAGGACCCTGAAGCTGACCCCCATGAGCCCAGGTCAGGCGGTGAAGCGGCCCCACGGGGAGCAGCCCGTGGTGGTGCTGAATCACCCGGACGCCGACGCCCCCCAGGTGGCCCGGCTCATGGAGGCCGTTCACAAACACAGAGGCGACGTGCAGAGGGTGGTGCTGTCTCGCCGAACACTGGACACCATCTCCACTTCGGATAGCTTGGCGGTTCAGGGCGCCACGGCTACGGCTCCACCCTCTCGACCCCCATCTTCTGCTCCCCCACCCAGTGGACCTCCCTCACCCTCCTCTGCGCGTCGGCTGAGTTCGGTGCGTGAGAGGTTCATCTTGAAACTGAGGCTGAGACGGACGAGCAGGAGGAAGTACCGGGTGATCCGCGGTGCGGGCGATTCAGTGGACCCCGTCATTGAGTTCCGCTGCTGGTTCTGTGGACGAGTCTTCGTGAGCCAGGACCTGTGGATTGCCCACCGGCAACGACATTTTATGGAGTGGAAGAGGCCAAACTGTGAAAAACCTGAAATGTCGCCCACACTGGAAAAGTAAACTGAAACCTAATGTGATGAAAAAAAATGATGGTGACTTGTCTTTCTTTTCTTTTTTTAATGTCTTAAATGCAAACTAGTTATGAGAAGAAATACATTGTCAAGCTTCCTAGAGAATTTTGTATACTCAGGGTAATTTAAACATTGCTTTCTTTCCCCAAGTAGTTCAAGGGTAAATATATTTTTCGAATTTGTTATAAAATACAGCAGTAAGTTGGGAGTTGAAGTCATCGGTCTTGTATCGCTTTTATTTGGTCCCGGCATTGGCTTAGATATTTAATCTATTTACACTGTCTTGCAAGTGATTTCATGAAACACTTATATGCAAGTGCCATGCCGCCTCGACTTCTGACACACGGGTCAGCTGTACATTGTGGTGGCGAGCATATTTATGTGTGTGGAGGGGAACACCAGGGTCCCCAATTAACTTGGAAATACCAAAACTATCCGTTCATGTCAGGTTTTTATTTATGTTTATTTTAAAATTTTCTTTATAAAAGTGGTTGTTGGTTTTATTGAAATTCCAAAGTATGTTTTGATTATAGAATATTTCTGTTGACAGTAAATAGTCCAAAGAATACGATGTGTAAAAACTAACCTGTGGTATGGAATGTCAATGAGTAACTAGAAAATATTTGGTTTTGATATCTGGATTTGAAACATAACCAGTTCTTCATCACTTTAGTGTGATTTCCTTTTTTTTTTTTTTTCTACTTGAAATGAAAAAATCGATTTTTAAAATTGCACTATGGGAGATTTTCCCATTACCTCACCTTTTTATAAGGCCTATGACAATCTCAGCCTGTGTCCATCTGCTGTTTAAAAATCCTTCTATATGCAGGACAAGATAATTCAGCCAAGGACCATCGGATAAATTTAACCCAAACCATGTAGCCCAGCAGATGAGTGGATGCTCAAATAATCATTGACGATGTGTGTGTGTGTATATATATGTATACTTTATTTTTTTTTTCAGTTACAAAGGATCTATAATTGTACATACATTCTAAGAGGTACTGTACAAAATATTTACCTGAGAATTTTGGTTCACCAAGTGCCTAGTATTTTTATTTAATTTGCTATGCATTCAATCTGCATACAAATATGACAGCATTACATGTAAAACCCCATAATAAATGGACATAGTTTGTGAATTCATTGTCGTTTTCTCATTGCTGTACACACATTACTCATAAAACACGCAGTATCTTTTATAAAACAAAAGCACAATTTAGAATGCACCTAAAACATTAATACATAGCTTCTCAACCCCAAACCAATAGCATTCTTATTTCATACACTGCATTTATTTATGGTTATTATGGATGCCTCTTACGAATGATTTACTGTATGTTCTGATGCCCACAGTTTACGGACACGGCGCTGTAATCAGGGCAGACCTCCATGGGATTTGAAGCCGTATTTCACTTGTTCTGTTTGATTTGAGTAGCAAGCTCACCCATTCAAGTCCTGGGTTACTTGCAACCTTGCGCAGCTATTTGGAACTACACATCGCTGCTGTACTTTTTGTGGAAATCAAACAGGTATAGCCTGAATGATTATCCCTCCAATTCTTGGCAAATATTCCTGCATGGACCGCTTGAGGAGTTGTGCCCACAATAACGATTTGTAATCAGCGGTCTGATGCATCAGAGTCAATGAAGATGCAACTCTTGACCATGTGGAAGTCTTGTGTATGGACTAACGTTGTGTGACTGCATGCTGTAGTATGGTGGTGTCCCTGGTGTTACTGTGGCTGTCAATCAGCACCAGGGGATTCTGAAGGTGGTTCTCGATGATTTTGGCGACGCTGTTGAAATGCTAAGGGAACAGAGGAGAGGGAAGTGAGACCCAACCGGGCACATTGTCTTCTTAAAGGACTAATCCTATTTTAGATGCTACATGTTGGAGCAAAGAGATTCTTTGGACTTGTGTCTGACTGAAAGTTGCCAGTACTTACAGGTTACAAATAATTAAAGCTAAGGTAGGCAATTTTGTGAAATCAGCCAGAGTAAGCTAGATTTAGATCCAACTGAAAATATCCTACCCTTCCCTTCAGGCCTCCCTCCAAAGCCACTCCCCCAAAACACATGACTAGAACACTAGCTTTAGCAGTCTGCCTAGCCTTGTGGTAGACTCAGGTCATGCACAATGAGTGCACGGGCAGAGTGCGCGCAGGTAGGTAGACAGACAGTTAGGCCCTGCAATTATTTCATTCTGGCCTCCTGATTTATTGGTTTCTGTCAGGAAGTAAAAATAAATATGACAAACAATGCAATTAATTGCCTACCCTAGCTTTAACAAATCCTTTTCAGGTTGAGTGTCATACAAATTTAATCAGACCAAATAAACATGATACACTATACAATACAGTATTTGCTGATAGTACTGAAAGGGACCATTGATCTGGCTAGTGAATCAAGATGACATTCTTTCAAGACTGTTGTGGCAGTCATGTTATGTGGGTCAGACTTAATTCTTACATTAAAATAGCAATGGTATGAACTGAAGAGTAATAAAGAGAAAACAACAGTTATAAAACATAAGCTAAAAACTTTGAAATGATGAGCAAATCCAACACAGTTAGTTCCGACCAAGTAATTTGACTGGACGAGAGGCATTCCATGAGTGCTGTTATAGAGTATAAGAACACTGGGACTTTTAACTATACATGTAACACACCGCTTTACAGGTGTTTCTAATAACCATTAATCACATTAAAGACCGTGAGCTGCTAACTCATCAGAACCACACATGTCACCAAGGCGTCTGTCAACAGACTCTTATTTCAGTGGTTGCACAATAAATGGAAAAATATAGCAAGCTAGTGTGCAGGAAAATGTTTATCTGTTGCTTGGCAACAGTCCAGTCCTAGTCCTGTTGCGAACTATTCGTGTTGGTGGAGCCAAATGAATGATGAAATAAACAAACAAATCATATTCTGTTGTTGCTTATTACTGTTAACCAAAAAATGGCGCTTGTAGAACGTTTGTGGTCGGAACGCGGCCTGCGGCCTCGTACCTACAACGGAATCACAGCCGTGCTGATATTCAATATAACAGCACAACCTTGACTGTGATATTGCTTAATCAGGAACCAATCATTGCACTGCACAAACTTTCATAGCTTTTCATCACAGAGGTGTCCTTTTATGAACCTAGGCAATCCAGAACAGGTCTTTTAAATATGAATTACTTCCAATGATCCAAAACATGTCTTATCATACCTGCTCTCCTTTCTTCTCTCGTCCCAGTGCGTACTGCTGCGTAGCTTGGATGAACCTCACAGGGATGTTGTACACCTTGCCATTGTAGAGCACCACCAACGTGTAGGGCTGCTGCGCATTCAGCCCAGTGCTCTTCCTCACTAGGAAGGAGCCATCCTGATCCAGGGAAACACACACCTTGGATAATCACGTAACTGCTTTTGGTTCATGGCTTGTTATGATCAGACGTTGTGGCTTAACAACTTCATGACAGCGGTTATGCTGATCTTTATAATATGGTTCTTCTGACCCTATTGGCTTGAATCAAGACCTCTTCAGCAGTCTTGCGGCTGCACGTGTTGGCATACCAGGGTTGTCTATGAATGTCTGACTTCTGTAAATAAAAAAATAAAGAAAAATGTTTATTTCACAACACACTCCTCTATACAATATACGTCTTGTGTAACCAACAGGTTGTTACGAGAACGGAGTTGAGAAATGGGTTAACCTTGTCCATGTCCTGGTATCCATTTGTAACCATCAAACTTAAATCGGCTTGTCCTAAGATAGCAGAGAAACAAGTTACATTTCTGCTATCCACCAACGGCTAAGATTTTGGGCTTTGTCTTAGTGGCATGACCCCAAGAAGGTTTGGAGGAGCATGTGGTCCATCCGAGAGAAGAGAAGGGTCTATTACTTACTGTGGGAGTTCCATATTCGTGGATGAGGAATCCTATAGTGTGGGGGGAAACAAAACCATCTTAACCTCTCTTAAGCCAAGCCAAAATGTCTTTGTTGAAAAGGAATCACATCCAGTCGTTCTGATGGCGCTGACTCAGAAGAACTACCCAACTTTGTAGACCAACAAACTAGCTGTAATATAACCTGAATCTGCTTACATTGGTTGTCTGAAATCAGTTGTAAAAGCCTTGGGAGGCGGTGCCTGGCCACAGCTCATCTTAGGAATTGTTTGACCTATAGGGATATAGAATTAATTTGGTTTGTTATTATAAAGATATAAAAAACATACTCGCTGGGCAATGGTTTTGATACTAGTCGTGGGTCCTTCTCAGTCCTTAGACCTTTAGAGAAGATGCATCCAAATGATCAAAACTAATGAAAAAGTTGTCATAAACTGTTGAATTGATCACTGGAATTTGATTTGAACGTTATTTTTCGTGTGTTGTTCATTTAGAAAATACACTGCAACAAAATCCTAATTCCAGAGATTTATTAACATTAACAAGCTTTTCCTTGTTTTACATATAAATTAATTGATTAATGATGAGTGGATTTTGAAGGGTTGATTTAGTGCTTACTGATATCTGGGTCAAAAGCTCTATATGGGTCCGAAGATGGTTGGATCTGGGAAAAAGAAAAAATGAAACATCATCAACATCATTATCTTGTATTCCAACGATAATTACTGCATATTTACTATTACATATTTACAGACTTAAATGTTAGTGAGATTTGTCAGTTGCTATTACTTACCACATGAGGGCTGATGGGTATGGAGAGGAAAAAAGGAAATGTTAGTCCAGTGATACAAAATACTATGATAATAATTGACTATAAGTATAATAATTTGTTCTATTGGATCTAAATTGACTGTGGTAATGGATACCAGCTTACCTGGTACTGACTTTTGTTTGCAAAGGTTTTGGTGGTATATTGGGGGCAAATCTGTCATGTAGACACAAGAATAATTAGTTTCAGTTGGATTTACTTACAAACACAATATGACAATATAATTTGGACTCACCTGCTCACTGGAGGAATATTTTCCTTTAAGATGTGAAAACATAGGACCAGATGTCAATTCCAAAGTTATTATTTTGTTATTATGTATGTTTAGTACTATTATTATTAGTTTTAACCGGACCTACCTCTGGGAGAGAAACTTCGTATACAGCTAAAACAGAATCAAGTCAAAGATAAAAACAACAAAATCCATCTTTGTCATTATTATTATCTACCAAACGCATGAATCATTGCATATTCATATTCATGAATGCCATCATTTTACCTCTAGCCAATGCTAACGACAGTTAAACTCTTTTTTTTTTTTTAAATGCACACCCACGTTGTAGTTTAAGTAGCAGTTGAGTTTCTGGAGGCCATCCTCAAAAAACAAATCTTGTTCAGGATGTATCATTGAGTTGCTGTTGTTCCAGTGTTGCGATTTCTCTACAGTCAATATTATTATTATGCACGGCCCACCGGATCGGTGGACCGTGCATTGAAAGGGTTAGCTGTGTGTTGACAGGAAGTGCAACTTACCAGGACTACATTGGAGTTTCCGCAGGGGGTTTGACACAACAGAGCTGCTATTAGCACCTGTGACATGTATTAGAAGAATAAGATTCTTATTGTTATTCTCATTGTGTTGATACTGAACGGTTGTTTTCAAATTGACACACTGTAATGTATCTTACGCGGTAGCCGTTTCGCTGTAGGCTTTATGTCGTTGTCTTGGTCACCCATCTCTGGATCAATGTAATCCTCCTACAACAAATTAGCCCGTGAATAAACTGTAAACATCTCAACACTGAAGGTGTATCATGGTGTGCCAATCGGCCCCTTGCTTACTACAGTTTCTCTTTAAAAACAAAGAAGAAGAGGCAAAATATCTCGAAATCAAAGACCTAACGGTTCATGTGTGACCCCAAAAAAGCTATAACACAGCTTTAAAACAAGCATTACCTCATCGCTGGCCATGTGGCATGGCTCGGGGGGCTGTGATTTGGTGGCCTTGGTGGTCCAGGGCTTCCTGGGAAGCTGGTCGGATCTATTTCGGCAGCTGTCTGGAGAAGGGAAGCAGAAGCATGCTGTGATGCATTTGCATAAATCAACAGTGGGAAGCCCGCTTCATGCTCTGTTTTTTTTTACAGCGTATGGGCAGCAATCTGCCCCAGTCCATATTTTACAAGAAAAGCATGGTAAAGTAGTGAGGGCGTTATAGGAAGGTGTTCCAGCTGCTGGTGCATGTGGCTTATTCTCAACAGTGGTGACAGCCAGAGGCCACTTGGAAATCGGTGGAGGCATCACTTCTGTTCACTCTTTCTTTGCTTTTACTTTACTTCTGTGTTTAGGAGTTGTGAGTAGTTTTATGTTAAGCAAAGGAACATGCAAATAAAGGGATATTCAAAAAATGTATACAGACAGATTTTGTGCTTAATTTTTTGGTGCATAATGGAATTACTGCTCAGGTGGGATTACTCACCGACATAGCAGTCCCTGGAGAAGGGTGAAGAGGACGATGGGGTGAAGGCTTGGAGAGTAGGAGGATCCTCGTAACCATCAGCATCTTCCTGGGGCTCCTCATAGTCGTCACTGTCCTGTGTCAATAATAATATATATTGGTCACATCAGCCTTTACCATATTCAGCTTTTACTACTACTACTACTTTTACCTCGGGAGAAGAATAAGGATTATCATGATATAATTATTAAGAATTAATTAACAATTAATAAGAGAAGTGCTTGTAATATTTGAGAAATTATTTTGAAATATTGAGCCTTACTTACATCAGACCATCTCTCAGTGTCCTCCACATATTCCACTGGAAACCAAAAAATGTTATACAGTAAGACATCATTAAATGGTCATATGAAACTCTCTCGCGTGCTTGTGCATGTTTGTGCGAATGGTATTGGCACTTTTGAAAAGTAAAATGAAATCATTTTTACTCTTTGTAAATATTTGCTAGAATAAATTGAGGGAACATTCTCAACGGGGAAGCTATATCGTGAACGAAATTTCCGATACAACTGATCATTTTAATCGATCAGATTTATTTAGTTAAAGAATATTTAATAGGAAATATGACGTAGAACTTTAATGATTTAAATTCAATGTTGAATGTGTATGATCAAAGGGCCGATGTTACCTGGGTAATCCCTGTCCGGAACGTTAGGGCTGGGTTTGACTCTGTATCTAAAGGGAAAAAAGATAATTTGATAAGCAACCTTTTCTTTCACACTATCATGTAATTTATGGTTCGATAAGGGGTCTGTATTAATTATTATATTGCAGCTTTAACGTTGTCTTCCTTTTTAGAAAATAGAGTAAAAAGCTGACATTCATTCAGTTTCTTCATTTACTTTTCGACATTAATAGAGGAATCGGCCTTCTCAGATACACATGGGTGCACCCAAATAGGGGCTTTACTTTGTAGGCCTAAGGGGGACGTTGAAAACATTTTTTTTTTTCAGAGAACAACGTGTTACAAAACTCACCGTCTCAATTTGTTAAGTAGGCTGCCTTCATTCTTATTGATGTCCTGAACAATTTTCTGGAGTTGCCTTAAAATTTAAAATATCATCATTAATCTTCATTGCCATCAACTCCTATCTAACAGCGTTACTGGGAGGTAGCCACCCAGCGCTAACGCGAAGAGTTAGCTAAAGTACAGCAGTGGACCGTCGCAGGAACAGGTTGGGTGTGTGGGAGAAGGACAAGTTACAGTCATCTTCAACACCACGTTGTTACTGCAGCTTCTCCAAGCATGTTCAGTTTCACCTTATGCTTCACTTTTATTTCAAGCTCGTTTAATAACTGCTTAAAAGGGTCACCAAAAGTTCTTAACGAACCTAAAAGCTACGTTATTTATTTATTGCCAGCCAATTATTTCTCTGTAGAGTCAACATTGATAATTGGTTGCTACAAATAAGTAACTGTTTTTTTTGGTAGGCCTACAACATGAAGACATGGAAACAGATATCACACATTACAACTACCATATAGGCCTAGTTCAACATGACCTGAATTTCAAACAACCTAGGGGGCTATTGTATTTTTCTATTCATATTAATCATTCATCAATCGGAGAAAGAAACAAAATAAGGGTCATAATCTTACCGAAGCTTTGCAGTAGCGGGAGCAGCAAATCTACTGAATTGTTCCATACTCATTCAGTCATTACTTGGTCATCAAGTGGGGAGGGATTCATTAAACCCACAGCTGCAATTATCACTTCTGCTTTCCACTCCTGTGCATCTCACACGTAAACACACATGCACTTTTATACGTACA
>OMKX01056016.1:0-12472 GCA_900302425.1 Brosme brosme
GCTGTTTCTGGTTCAAAAGTGGCTTGACCTGGGGAATGCGGCACCTGTAGCCCATTTCCTGCACACGCCTGTGCACGGTGGCTCTGGATGTTTCTACTCCAGACTCAGTCCACTGCTTCCGCAGGTCCCCCAAGGTCTGGAATCGGCCCTTCTCCACAATCTTCCTCAGGGTCCGGTCACCTCTTCTCGTCGTGCAGCGTTTTCTGCCACACTTTTTCCTTCCCACAGACTTCCCACTGAGGTGCCTTGATACGGCACTCTGGGAACAGCCTATTCGTTCAGAAATTTCTTTCTGTGTCTTACCCTCTTGCTTGAGGGTGTCAATGATGGCCTTCTGGACAGCAGTCAGGTCGGCAGTCTTACCCATGATTGCGGTTTTGAGTAATGAACCAGGCTGGGAGTTTTTAAAAGCCTCAGGAATCTTTTGCAGGTGTTTAGAGTTAATTCGTTGATTCAGATGATTAGGTTAATAGCTCGTTTAGAGAACCTTTTCATGATATGCTAATTTTTTGAGATAGGAATTTTGGGTTTTCATGAGCTGTATGCCAAAATCATCAGTATTAAAACAATAAAAGACCTGAAATATTTCAGTTGGTGTGCAATGAATCTAAAATATATGAAAGTTTAATTTTTATCATTACATTATGGAAAAGAATGAACTTTATCACAATATGCACATTTTTTGAGAAGGACCTGTATATGATGGAATATAGTGTTGGAGCACAATGTTGTTTTAGGGGTGAATCCCACTTTAATGTCTTCATTTCTTGATCTGTCTTGAAGCGTCTCTCCATCCTTCCTTGAGCTCTTTAACAAATGTTTCTCGCAGTCTCCTGAAGCGAGCGCCCACCTCATCCATGTTTTCTCCGTGATTCCTGCTGGAGCCCAGAAGCCGTTCTGACGCGTCCCTGCCCGCAATCTGCGCCTTGGTCAAGGCGTAAGCGGTGATCTGAGCCGCCCTTCGTATTACGCGAGATTCAGCCAACTTCTCAATAACACGCGGGTTATTAAGGAGAGAAAATAATATACGGATGAGTCCCATTTTTAATTACACGTTTTTGAGCATCAGGTTAGCAGTCAGCTAGCCCGACACCGACAGCCAAGTCCAGGGATGAATTTTTGTACACCTGAAATCGAACACAATTTATTGGACTTCAATGTAGGTAATTACGTCTAATATTTCGTCGACGTTGTTGTTACGGTTGTTATGATTGGTACAAACAATGGTAAAAAAATAATAACCTACTCTTTTGATACCGTAGATGTTTGACACCGGTGACCGCCAGGCTTCCCGAAGTGACACAAGGAACCCAAGCGATATGGAGCTGTTTCGGCACGGAGGGATTTGTTCGTCGTACCCACGGTCCTTTTCTACCTGACGTGTTTCCGGTTGCTGAACAGGAAGCGAATTCATTTCGTAGGCGAAATCCGGGAAATCATGAATATTAATGAGGGGATAGCCGGAGATTATCCAATCACGTTGGTTAAGTCCCTGATCCAATCAGAACAGGCCAACATCCGTCACGTTACGCATCTGTCGGCGCGATAGCAGGGAAGGTAATTTAAGGTTAGGGTAAGGGTTAAGGTTAAGGGTTATATCTTAGGGTTAGGGTTAACCCTAACGCTAAGATATGAATGAAGGCTTGATGACGTAGCTCTGGCTGGCGTGCGAGTTTGACTGACAGGCTGCCAGTCCAATCCTACCGCTTGAGGCGGGACTTTTCCCGGATTTCGCCTACGAAATACACATCAGCGAACCGGAACAGAGACAGACCTCGCTCGGTTCGGTCATTCCGAGTCGATCCCCTGCTCCACCTGGTCTTTGTAGATTGCAAGCGACACATATATCGACCTATCTTTAGTTAACACTTCGTTTCAGCCATGCGTGTTTTCCTCCTCCTCGCGGTGACGCTGATCTCCGTCCTCCCGGCGTCGGTCAGCAGCGGAGCCGACAAGAAGAAGCTGCAGATCGGCATCAAGAAGAGAGTCGAGGACTGCCCGATGAAGTCCCGTAAAGGCGACGTGTTAAACATGCACTACACCGGAAAGCTGGAGGATGGGACTGAGTTTGACAGCAGCATCCCCCGAGACAGCCCGTTTACTTTCACCCTGGGAACCGGTCAGGTGATCAAAGGATGGGACCAGGGCCTCCTGGGGATGTGCAAAGGAGAGAAGAGGAAGCTGGTGATCCCCTCCGAGTTGGGTTATGGAGACAGAGGAGCTCCTCCGAAGATCCCAGGAGGCGCGACGCTCATCTTTGAAGTGGAGTTGCTCAGCATCGAGAGGAGATCAGACCTTTGATGGAGGAATGAGTTGTGGAGGCTGCTTTCAAATTGTAATTAAGATAAGAAAAATTATGTACTTTATTGATCCTAGAAGGGAAATTAACAATGCATTGTTTGATTGACTCACATTTGTAGAAAAAGGAACAACTAACAACTACTGATTCTGAGAACAACATGCAACCCCCGGGCAGCTTGCAGAGGCCTGTTTTGCATTCCTGTTAGTTCTGGTTGTGTGCTGGAAATATGCCGGATAGCAGCCTATCATCTATTATTTCAACTATAATAGCTAACTTGTATAGGTTTGGCATGGGATCGTATCCCTAATACTGGGGAAATTCAATGCCAATGACTTGGTATTCAACCAATATATTATACAAATAGAAGTGCATAGGCCTACCCTGAAGCTACTGAATTTATGGATTGTTTCTCTGTGACAAAAAGATAACCAGTTTCAAGGGTTGTAGACGTTTTATTTATTAAGCAGGCCCTATAGAACTGGTCAGAGGTCAGGTAGTCCCACTACTGAGACCCTTAATGTGGTCAGTTATGTGATCTTTAATAACCATTTTCTAACTCGTTTTTGTTTCAGATCCCAGACGGTACCATGGCATCTAATTGAAAACATCCCCATGCCCATGTGAAAGCCAAGCCTGGGAATAATGTTTGGTGCCATCTGTAGACCAACTGTATTACACTTAAACTTATAGGTTAATTGAAACATGATTTTCCCCCTTAACAATTTGGTCAACTGTGTGTTCTAATATAAGCAAAGGCATATGTCCTAACTGTATTGATATTGATATTAGATGCAATGTGCCCAAAACCAGTTATTAGGTGTTTGTTATTTTGTGTGCTGGATTAAAATGACATCACATTGGTTTTCTTTTTCATTTATATGAGAATTCTTCCATTTTTGAGAATTCTAACAATTTTGCTAAATCGTTTTTTAGATTGTTGCCTTTGTATCTGAAAGAATAATCAGATGGTATAGATAAAGTTAGATTTTTGTTAACAGAAGTTTTTGAATTGTAATAAAATGTTAAGCTGTATGTGAACACTTGTGTTTGTTTATTTATTGCAAGAGACAAGTTATCCCATTGTCCAAAATGACTGGATTACTGAGTAGGCCGAATATAGCTTCACTTATTTAAATGCAATTTCAACATAGCAATTCCGTCTCTTTTTATATTGCTTGTATTTGCAATGTTCCAAAAGCCATGTTTTAAGTTGGAAGAATAACATTCTCAAAACAAAAGACCATATTTAATAGCCTACAGGGTAGCTTACATTGGTGCCTTTAAATGTATTATTGGATGCTATTTGTCATTAGGCCTACATGGCTCTTTATTACATGGTGCATAGGTTGCCTAAGTAGTGCAAAATGTCTTAAGTATTACTAAATATAAGTATTAAATACAATACTATACAATACAATACTACTTACTAAAAGTAAATACTTAAGTATTTTGTATTAAGATACAAAAATACGTCGGCAAATAATATTAGGGAAGTCATCGTCATCCATTCCGGAAGCTTCGGAATAGAAGCGGATGAACTTAAGGGTGGCACACCGGCAAACCGGAAGTTATGCATGTGCGGTCATTTCCCTGCAAGCATTAGCACGACAAGCTAGCTATTCGACATTTGAAACAAATCTTTTTATTTTTGCACAATGTCTGTTAAACTAGGCGCTCTGCACAGTGACTCCTACGTGGACATCAGCCAATACAGAGACCAGCACTTTAAGGTAAGTTAAAGTTAAACCAGCAACTCAAACAGACAATGAGCTGCGAGTGGAGGGGTAACGTTATCACAACAGTGGGGTTAAAACATGTATAACGTTATTCTTGAAGCCCAAAGATATGTTGTACTTGTTTTGCATCTAATGTATGTAAAAGTAAACTGCGAAAATACCTATTTGATATGATGATGAGTTAGCCTAGGCAGCAGAGCACGGTTGAATGTAACCGCTCTCACAATGTCTTCACTCCTAGAACGCCTTTGCCCTCAACGTTAGTAATAATAATAAAAAAAACTTTAATGTCTGTTTACACAGAAATGTGTCTTGCATTACGCATCTCTTCAATCCTCATAGAAAGACATTAAAACAGCACATAAAGACATTCACACAACATTTAATAGTCCAAGAGTCCATACACACAGATAAGTCCATAAGAGTCAGAGGGTCTCACAGTCCAATAAGTTAAAGGCCATAGATGTCTCTGGGGTGTGTGAAATGATATTGGGAGTGTGTAGTGTGTTTGCATGTGAGTATGTGTGTATGTGGGTGGGGGGTCTACTTTACTCTTCTCTGTTGGTTGAGCAATGATACGGAATGAGGGAGAAAAGAGAAAAGTTCATGATTCTTCTTTTTCCAGGGTAACCGTTATGACCAGGAGAAGCTGCTGACGCAGAGCAACACTCTGTACGTAGGAAACCTGTCTTTCTACACCACAGAGGAACAGGTTGGTTTGCTATTTCATCAAGGTTATGCACTCTCCCTACAGTTCATCACCGCTTCCTAAAACAGCAGATTTGTCCATCCATCCATCCATTTATCGTCCAACAGGTGTACGAGCTGTTTGCGAAAAGTGGAGACGTCAAACGCATCATAATTGGCCTCGATAAAGTCAAGAAGACCGCCTGTGGTTTCTGCTTTGTAGAGTATCCTTTTAACAAATACTATTCACCCAAATCTCTCACACACACACGCCAATACACATCAATGTTTTATTGTGTTTACTGGTTTAACACTGACGTCATACAAGTACTGTAAGTGAAAGGTCTCAAGGTAACACATTACAACGCTGTACAAACCATAACTTCAGCTGTGCCAGATATTACACGCGTTTGGATGCGGAAAACGCCATGCGCTTCATCAATGGGACTCGACTGGACGACCGCATCATCCGCACAGACTGGGATGCTGGCTTTAAGGACGGACGGCAGTTCGGCCGTGGCAAGTCTGGAGGACAGGTGGGCGATTCATGAGCTGAGCATGACATGTGCAGAACTACGTTAGCAATACTTTGTTTATCTAATGCCGATTCATTAGTATTGACATTATGCATGTACAATATGCTGTGTAAGTATTTGATAGGTTATGGTGTTTATTATAATAATGACTACAGACAGCAGTTTTGGTCTATATTTACAAAGTACTGTTTTATTGGAAAAAGTACTTTATTGTTTTAAATTACTCTCTCATGACAATTAAATGATGACAGGGTGTCTTAATGCATTTCATCTTTAAATACACCAACTCTTGCAGTGTTATGATATTAAATTACATGGCATTTTTAATTATTCTAGTAGTATAAGTAAACAAAGATTAGGGTTAGGGCTAACCCTAAAAAAAAAAAGTGAAAACACCAAAATTCATCATTACAGTACTGCAATATCAATATCGAGGTACTTGGTCAAATATCAATATTTGCTATTGTCCATAGCGCCCAGCCCTTCATGTTTTTTAATTACCTATGAATGTGTTCAGTTCATTCAAACCCTAAATCGAATGCCTAGCATAGACAATTCCATAACCACGGTTGTGTACAAGAAGTGTCTCATTCCATCCACACAGAACCATGAAAAACAATCTTAGGAAAATGAATGTTGATGAATTTTTTTTTTGTAAGCACTGCTCAGCACAACACATTGCACAGCCTTGAATGATTTTGAACCACAAGGCTGTTGTCATTGTGTCTGATCCACATACGGCATTTCAGAATGTTTGTAAACAATAGGCGTCAAGATACTTATACTACCTGAAGCGATCCAGCCGGCTACCGTAACCATAGTTACATAGTTCAAAACATTGTTGTTGAAACCATGACGGAAACGTGTTGTGTTTGGGGTTGCGCCGCCAGATATACAGCAAAAAATATAAAATACCCGTATGAATATTAACGAGACGTCCCGTAGCAACCCGCGAGAAGACAATCATTCAGTCAAGCCATTGACTCTGTTTTCTCCATCGCTCTGCCCCCGTCACATGACATGGAAGGGTTTGTTTACTAGTGGTGCCATCGGAGAACGCTTCGGCTTTTGCCACCCGGGAGAACGTTTATATTATTGTTGTGACGTCATGGTGAGTTGTCGTATAATCATAAACGCCCCTTCTTCTCTGCACAGGTGAGAGATGAGTACAGGCAGGATTACGACCCAGCCAGGGGCGGATACGGTAAGATAGCCCAGCAGCGGGCGCCGGAGGCCCGCAGCAGCTTCTAGAGACCTGTGGTGTTCTAGGACTGATGCCACCACGGCCTCACACCCGACCTCCTCTTAAGAACACGTTCCCGCAGTTTGCCTGGACTACGGCTGAATCAGCCTCTGAATAAACACTTTTGTATAGAACAGTACGACCACAGTGGACAACATCCGGGACTATTTTCAAGATGATGATTATTTTTATTTTTGTCCTTGAGTTTTTAATTTGTGAGCAGCAGACCCCATTGCTTTCCTTGTCTTTTTTAATAGCATGCCCTGCGTTTTCAAAATGCCAGACGTTTCCCCAAAGGCTGAAAAGCCACAAGACATTTGTAGAGGTATTATTCCATCTCAAATACCATTTAAACAATTTTTCTCACCAAATGATCTTGACATTTAAATTACAGTGTCTGTCGGTGTTTGAGAGCCTGTTCCATCGCTCCCCTGATACTATGAATTAAACTGGTCAACCTATGTGACCATTTATCAGATTCGTCTACTTGTGTGTGTGTGTGTATATGTATGGATACTACAATGGATTACAGTAGCCCTGTGCACAATGCAGAAAACCACAAAAATGTTCTTGCAAAATAAGTTTAGCTCACTCACTCACTCACACACACAACTTATTTTGCAAGAACAATTTTGTGGTTTTCTGCATTGTGCACAGGGCTACTGGAATCCAGCCAGTGCAGCCTATCACATTGGAATATACAATGATACTGCCAAAATGTTACATGGTAATTGCGGCATCAAATAGTAAAAATGGGAATTCTACAAAATGCACTATTGACTTCCTGCTGTCTTTATTTTTTTGTATAAGGCAATTTGATTTTGTTCTTCACTAGCTGGGAAAACATGAGATTGATATTTAGTTTGTTCTTCCATTCATCATACATTTTTCATGCGGTTTTAAACATACCATGACAGAAGGTTATGTTTAGAAATGCTGAATTGGACAGTGTTGGTCACTATGGCTGTCAGCCTAGATTTGAAGGGATATTTACTACCCTGGAGAAGTTTGGTGCTATGTGAGAAATGTTTTGACAGTCATGAATTACTTGGCTTCCCTGTCGCAATAAAATAATATTAGATATTTAATAACTCTTTGAAGGAAAATACATAAGCAAAACTAGAGAAGTTCTCCCTCTGTGTGGCTGAGTGTTTTGGAGAAGGGAAATAAGATTACTACCATCACTCCTAACCTGTTTTGAACTCTCCGCATCCCTCCTGAAATATGATAAGTCTGTTTTCTGAATCAATTGAATACACTGGAAAGGGATTGGCTCGTCTTTCTTTGGCCACCACTTGGGGGCGCCACTGTCCTTAAATAGCATGACTGACGCCAGTGTGTTTTTATATAGTAGTTCGCAACCTTGGTCTACAAGGTTGGTCTCATTGAACTGTAACATTTTACATGTGACCTGGGGCCTGACGAATATAGGGGGCTGCGGTGGGAATTGCCCCCAGAAATATGTGTATTTGTGGCTTTCCACATGAATCCATCCAAACTTGTTAGGTTAGAATATGCATCCTTAACACCTCACGTACACAGTGTTGGAGGTCAGAGTGATACGCCGACCCCATGAACGAAAGGCAGAGGGAGATAGTGCATGTAAAAATACATTTAACTATCTAATCTGGAAGGAGTCTATGTACGTCTGTCCTTTGATTTTGTCAACAACCGTTCATCCGAGCGCTCGTGACCTTTGCGGGACCGGCAACTAGGTTACTGAAGTAGAAATGATAGACACTTTTGAGTCGACAGACAATTGGAATAACAGACAGGTCAGGGTTATGCCAGTACACCCTTAACAATGGGATGCCCGGGGATTGGCACTACATTCATTTGCTGAACACTGCAGTTGAACAGGCCAACATCAAACCGCAATTTGCAGGGCCAGCCGGTTTTCCAAATGTAATCTGCGCGATCTACTTTTTCGCCTCTTTCCCCAGTTTGTTTTACTTTCCCTTATGTTTTACAAATGAATGAAACGATCATGATTCTGAATGAGCAATCAGTTGATTGAAAAAACGAGGTAATAATGAGCGTTCCTAGAACCATCTTTGGTCAATTATGGGAGTTGATGGGCTATAGTCGTTCGGGTGCGCACAATCTTAGCTTTGGTTTGTATAAACAGAAAACCCAGAACCGTTGTGCCAATGCACTGTTTGGACGTCTCGGAAAATCTCTGCGTACACAGATTTCCAACTTTCTCGTTGCACGTTAATTTGCGCAGACACCTTCGCAGAGTTGTATGCACGAGGCCCCGGCCAAGACAGCAACAGCAATACAAAATATCGGTAACACCTCATAAGAAACATTATTTTGCACATGCAGAGAAGAAGCAAGCCCTAGGAGGCCAGACAGTTACATTGACCTGCATCCATTTCAGTCACAGCTTCGACCATTGACTTTTGACAGGGTGACACGCTCTCTCCATTTTAGCTTGCTCTGAAGCTCAATCAAAGCAATGCGCTCTGATGATTAGGGGTCTGAATACTAGATGGATTTCTTGCAAAAGTTTGTCCTCACCTCAGTGGAACAGTCGAACAATATGATCGTTAGATCGTAGTGCACAAATGCCGTTAGACTGTTGTCTAAAAAGGGTGCATAAGAAATGAAGGAGCTGTCCCAAAATGGCCTTATAAATAAAAATGTGCCGTTGAGCTAACTTAAGTCCCAACAGAGGCCTGCCCACTCTCATGGAGTGTACAGTCATTCATAATGGCTTTGGTAATAAACCAACAATTCATGGTATCCAGTTTCCAGCATACGCGAGGTAGCCACTGGGGACCACCGGTACAAGCTGTCACCTTAGTCTAGCAAAGGCCGGAAGGTTGCCAGGATAAGTCTCTTCCTTGCAAAAAAAAACAAAAAACAGCTCTTGTTTTGAAAACCAAAAGCGAACTGAAGCCTCATCTTTTTATTAGCAGTCCATCAATATGTGGCTTGAATGTCAGATGCTCATCCAACACAAAACCCAGGAATTTGTAATTTGCCAGCCTCTCAATAGGCATATCCTTTGAGGCGACTGGACTGGAGGACTGAGGTTCATTGATCTGCTGAAAAACATCCACTTGGTCTTATGAGCCTTAAGGAGCAATTCCAACTGGTGGAGCTGGGTATGGACGAGATTAAAGCACACCGCAACTGCTAATGCTTTATTGAGTGGATGCACAACAACAGAATCCTAGATATCCACTCTAACATCACAGGCACCAGAGCACTTTTGAATAACTTGGCAGCCTTTGTAACCTTTTTTTATATTGAGGAGTAGCACATTAATGTTTGATCGGTTTTCTATAATGCATAGTTTACGGACGGCACCAACAATTAGGCCCAATTTAATTTTGAGGCAAACCTCAGCAAATGCCTGCATCACATTTTGCAGCAACTGTTTCTTTGACAAAACTTAAAAGGAGAATGAAAAGATGTAATAAAGATGCTGTGACAGCCGAGTCCTCCTGCATGTGCAACCAAGTGATTGGCGGGTGTTCCATCATCTAGGGATTCAATAAATCAGCCCGAACCGGCAGCAGATTCACAAGGAGGATTGATAGATGAAATGGAGAAGATGAGGACCAATAGAACAAGATTAGCTAGACGATGTTGAGAACGATGTTCTTTTGGGAACAATGTTTAGCACAGTCTTAAAATGTGATCTGCGTATATCTGTTCCATTTCTCTCCGTCGTCAGTCCCGTCTTCAGAATACGGCACAGGAAACGGGTCAGAACCGGTATCTGCACTGAACAACAGTTGTGAAGAGAACATGTGATGGAGCGAGAGCAGTGCACACTGTCAAGGAGAAACAGTAGAAAGAGACAAGGGAGAAACCTTCAGAGTTCAAGGGTAGAAGACAGCCTGGGGACGTTCTGAAGTGAGTTATAGTTGCTGGAAAGAACATTATTTAGGTATCTTTAAAGTTGCGATGTGTAACATTTCAACCAGCTCATAGCGTAAATTTCCCTGGACACATCTGTAGTCAATGCTGATCGATAGTGATTTCAGTAATTGTATCAATAAAGTCACATCCTGTAAAGATATATTCTACAAATACAAAATGCTGGCCAGCCCGTAGCTCTCTCCTTTTAGAAGAATCTAACTTTGGTCTCTCCCAAGCCATCCCTCTCCCCCGCCCAGCCAGCCCAGCAAGTTCAGGCCACTCAGCTGCACAGACAGTTACAGTGGACAGTACACACTGTTGAGAGATTTTTGAATTCTCAAAGTCTAAAATCGTACACATTGCGACTTGAAGTATTGTGATATGCTTTATCTAAATTTGCCAATTAATTTGTGATGAATGTTCAAAAAGTTCAATGTTTTCATCTAATACTGTGGCTCAACACAACAAATGGTATACATGGTAAACATTCCTTTTCCTCAGCTGTGGTATCTGAGTTCAGCATTTTTAGGAGCTGGGTGAGCCAAAATGCTCCTTACTTCACATTTCAGAGCTCAAATCAGTTGGTTTAAGGTTGGAGTATGTAGGCTTTGACGAGCCAAAAGCTCAGTTTGATTTTCGGAAAGGCCGTTTGTTGTGATGTTATAGTTTGGGATGAATGTTATGTTGCCCTACTTTCCGCTAGGGGGAGCTGTAAGGAAGAAGGGCCATTTTCAGGTGTGGTGTGTTGCGCTCTTATCCCGTTGGAGCAGGCAATGTTGTAACGTGTGACTGACGCCGGTTATTCATAAACTGACCTTTACTGCAAGAAAGTGGTGGCGTGGTTATTTCGGATGGTAGGTTACCACACCGTTCCTATTGGTCTCATTGCATTTCTCACGTTGCCTGACCAACATGAACATGTACCAGGAGACACCACATTGATGACTTTCATAGCTCACTATCTTTCAACTGCTACCAAAAAACCTATTTATGTCTGTTATTGTGATTCTCTTTAAAGTATTTACTGTATACGCGGGGGAATCTTTGTGAACCTGTGGTATTGATAATACCTCATGAGTTGATAACATGATAATAATAATCATGATAATAACTCATGATAATAACTCTGAATTTAGTGGTTTTGGTCAAAGTAAAACTGCATTAATAAACATTGCCGTAAGCCTATATGTCAATGGTGTATATAAGCAGTGTTAATTTATTCCATAAGCAGCCTTAAAGCATCTTGACGGTGCAGATGCTTTTTATATAGAGTTTGCTCTGGAGTTCACTTTCTGGCTGTTTGGGCTGTGTAATTCAGAATGGAATGGGACGTTTCTTGTCTGGCTGTCTCTCTCTGCAACTGCCAAGTAATGACAGTTAGCTCAATGGTTATTTAAATACATCCATGAATTTGGTGCACAAGCTTTGCTGTGACGTCGCTCATTGGTTTTGTCCGATCTATTTGAACATAATTGGTCTAGAGAACGAGTGGGCTGACCAGAGTTCGTCATTATAAATCCTTCTTGTTCCTCAGGGATAGAAAATAATCTCTTATGGGCCAACAGGGTCCTTTATGTGTCATGCAACAGTTTGTAGGGAGAAATTAACCAAATTATAAGACAATTGCGAATCTTCTGCCAAATTTGCATACCACACCTTTAATTAACGGAACTTTGGACCACCTGAAATATTTAACAGTTAATTTCCCCCAATAGTTTTCTGTGAGATGTGGACATTAGCGACCAAATGTCTTTGCTGGGTGATGAATTTATTCAGATTGAGGATGATTAAGTTTTGGTGAAGTTTATGTATGAGGTCAGTGATGGTCATGTTTAAGCAAGGCTGTAAGTAAAGCTCTGGAGAGAAGAAATGCATCATAGGAATAACAACCAGAAATGTTCCTCCCACAGATTTAAGTTGAATGACCACAGACAGGAGGGGTTGCCCGCATGAGTTTCAGCCTGCGGTTGAATCTCATCATCCAGCTCCCTCCAAGGCGTGTATATTTGTCATGTCTGGAGTATACTCTTGATTGGCTCACACGTTTTAGACAAGGATTGCGGGATTTGTTTAGTCCCTAATGATTATTTAA
>OMKX01056017.1:0-32189 GCA_900302425.1 Brosme brosme
CAGGTGGGCGTGTCCACCTAGATGTATGACGGATAGATGTGCAACGTTTGCTACAGTCCACTGGGTAGGCTGGTAGACTGATCTATCCAGCACACATCTAGGTGGACACGCCCACCTGTGATGTCAGAAGCTGCACATTTTCAAAACGGCTTGTAATGGCTAATCACACTCACACCTGGTGGTATAATATGTCCCCTTTAATGGCGCTGCAACCGAAGACTGAAACAAACATGGCCAACGACTTCTTCTTCATTTGCCCCCTAAAGCCGCCATATCTCGATGAGGTGTGTGTAGAACACAAATACCCGAATATTCACAGAATTCTGTACTTTGCAATTCGGTTCAAGTTATGGGTTATAAATATCTCCTATGGAGTTGGATGGGCCTCTATCCTGAGGTAAGCATCTCAAGGGCTTGCAGCTTCGAGAAACCGATGTACGAAAATTGTTTCTAACTAACCTGTCTGTTGTTGAGGCCGAGACGCATATCACAAGATAGGAAAAAAAAAAATTTGAACAGTTGTTTACACATTTTAATCTCGTCATTTGAAACAGTCAGGAATGTATTTTGTCAATTTGTCAATAAAAGAAAGAATGGTTGAGTAGGGCAAAGTTCAAACTATCAAAATAAAAGGCCTCTGCAGTTGGCTGTGATAGATTGCTGTGATGGTGATTGACTTATAGGCACACAGGTGAGTAAAAGCATTTTCTTTTTTTGCCACTGGCCTTATTGTTCCTGTTTATCATTCAGTATTCATGAAAAAATAAATCAATTGCATTCCTTATTTGGACAGCACAATAGGCTACGTCCCACTTGGCTCGGTTAGTAATGCGAAGAAGGCTTTGGAATCTAACCGCGGCCGTACACAGACAGCAGAGCGTACTGAGCTCGGCCCGCAGCCACACCGTACTAGCGACTAGCGACTAGGAGGACTTAAACTGTGAGTTTATATCCTAGTTTTCAGATCGGCCCACAGTAATTTTTGACGTAAGCTAAATAACGTGGACCATGTCAATTACCTTTCATCGTCATAAAATAAGGCAATTTCACAGTGGTGTAAGTAGGTCATTAAGGGCCCGGTGCTATAATATTTAAGCCCCCCTCCTACTGCCAAGAAATAAATATTGGTCAAATTCTAATTTGAAACAACAGGCCGATATAAAATGAGTGTAGGATTCTTGAACATAACAATTGCAGGTTTTGGGGATCTGGCATACAAATTCTAAACCTATGGTCTTGTTTTGAACATAGGTCATACGTAGGTTAGGATTAGTGATTATGAAACTTTGGAATGACAATAAATATTCATGTTTCTTTACTTCAACAACAGAAATGAATATATAATTGCCTTCAGCATGCGGAGACAACCCCAAACGGAAAAAATAATTGCCGCGTGGGCCCCAACTTCCTCAAATCTCACTCCCAGGTTTTCTGGCAGCCCTGGATAAGACCAAACGTGAGAGAGCCGCAGATAATTGCTGGCCAAAAAAAAAGACACGCCCTTCAGACAGATGCTTCCAAATTTGCCAAACCTGACAGATATTTTTGCTGCAGGACCTTTAGCAAAGTGGGTCCCGGGCACTGAAGAACCTTACAGGGCCCGTCTGGTGTCGGCATACTAGATCCTCCAAGCAGGGCGTGCTGTGCGAGTGCAAAGAAAACATGTGCACACCTGCAAACGATTGGGTTGGGCCGGTCTAGGCCAACATGGCCAAAAAGTCCAGCCCTGATCAATAATACTTCATTTCATTTGAAGTAAAGGTATCTGCGGTAGAATGGCACAAATACCCAGTATTTAGGGTGGAAGCCTATTTCTTTATTTTTTGTTGTCAACCTTTTTGCTATGAGACCATCATGTCCCCATGAACATTTGAAGCAGAATAGACTACAGTCCAGATCAAGGTGCATTTTAAGGGCCTGCAGATGGAAATTTACTTTTTAGATTGACAGCTCATTTCCTCTGAAACTAACAGCTTTTGTGATTGTGAGACAAATATAGGAGTGGGCGTCCAAAGCATTCTAACCACAAAAATATTGATAAGGCGCCATCAATTTAGTCCTCCTACCACTGTGACCAAACTCAACTTAACAGATCGCTTGCCCACACACACTTGCGTCACGTCCTATGGTCATATCATAGAAACATCGTCATTCATGGCTTCTTCAGGGCACAAGTTGAACAAATTAAACAATTAAATGCTGAAAAAAAATTATCAATAAATAAATAATAAAATATGATGTAACCCTAAATATTTAATATCACAAATTATATTCATATGATTTCTTTGAAAATATCTTGCAGAACAACTGAAATGAAGTAGGACACGGATGTCTGTATAGCTTAATGTTTGACACTGTAAGGCAATACTAGACTTCAAATGTGTGATTGGTTGTGATTAAAATAGCATGTGAATTGTTTGTATAGCTATTTAGCTCATTCTTAAAACAAAAAGTATTTAAGTAATTATAAATAGTTCCTGTTCCACAGTAGTTTGTGCGGTTGTAAGTTAATACATTTTTGGAAAGTCTCAACAAGCTTTAGGATTTAAATAATACCTGGTTAAATAAATGTTTACGTGTTCCAACTAGTGTAGCCTAGAGAGAACAGGTTTTAAGTATATTGTTGAGTTCAACGTTGTTTACCTAAGACTTTAGCTCATCTTCTTTGGCCTCTCCTTCTTGGAGCATTAACAGCTAGCTTGTAATCTACCGCAACCTCCTGGACATCACATCATCGGTTCCTCGCATCCCCGTAAATTAAATCAAACGGAAGGTCCAATATTACTCTGTAGTGACCTCATGGTACAACCATGACATAAGTACGGAAGCGTATTGCATTCATGCAAAATAAAAATAGGTTGTTCTGAATTAACGAGTTAACTATCTCAATAATACAGAAAAACAGCCCTGTTTTTTTAAATTATTGAATTATTACATAAGGAAGTAATACCAGGCAAAAACGCATCCCAAAACGTGTCAGAAGTGAAGAAAAAAAAATACGAAGTTGAAAAGCTGAAGCTAGACCATGAGCTAGACGTGTCTGTCTAGCAATGCCGGATGGTGGCGCTGTTGAGCCGTACAGCTGCTCTCGTGGATAGCCACCTAGCGGTTCCTCATTTAAACACAAACACACGCCGTTTCTCCAAGTTAAACCATAAGCAGGGAGATTGAAGATAAAAGTATTCGATCTGTTTTGTTGTATACATGATCCCCTCTGCTATGTATTGTACTGGACATACAAGGTGGTGGATTGTTTCACGTGTGTTCATTGGACGCGGTGGCTGCATTCAGTCACGTGCTTGTGTTTAGTTTCACTTCTGCGCCGTTCCGTACTTCCTTGTCCGCTAACGTCGAGTGTGTGACAGTCTGCATGAATGGGGTTTCTAACAGAATAAATATTCATTTATAACCAGGATAATTAATTCTACATATATCGCCACCTAAATACTTACTTGCATGACAACAGAGGAGACCGATTGGCCGCGATCGATTACGTTTCACGGCTGCTGAAGACAAAGTCAAGGAAGCTAGCTTTTAGCAGACTTGACATAGTTCTCAATTGGTGACAATTGGAAATAACTTGAACACATTTGCTAATATAGTTTGGCTTTCAATCTTCAAGAATCCATGAAGGTAGGGGTTGTCGTTTGAGATTTAAAATGTATTCCCTTGAGTGTTATTTTTCCTATACAGGTCACTATAATAAAGTAATAAACATGACAATTCATGAATAACTGTGTCTAATGCATAACATGCATGTACCCTATAGCTTCTGTATTACTTTTTGGTACATTTATTGAAAAAAAATTTGTATTTTTGTTGTTCCACACATGGAATCCTACTTCCATGTGTGTTACCTCCTTTGTCTGAATTAT
Source organism: Brosme brosme (assembly GCA_900302425.1). NCBI lineage: Eukaryota > Metazoa > Chordata > Actinopteri > Gadiformes > Lotidae > Brosme > Brosme brosme. The sequence continues at coordinate 3,876 of OMKX01056017.1, forward strand.
TTGGTTCCGCATGTTCTGCAATACAATGTGTAGGCGAACTGTTTAAAAAATAGGCACTATGTACATAACTGAATGCCTGTGAATTGTAATTCATTTGAGCAATACATGAAACGTTTTTGCTGTTCTCATGAAAAAGTAGCAATGGCATATTGTGTGTTTTCCTCAGTCAAATATGTAATTTTGCCAGGTGTCATGTGGACCCAACACTGTGCCTGTCCTCATTTGGACATTGGCAGCTTCCCTGGTCCTTTGGAGTAAGGTGTCCGCTTCTGACCACACAGAGAAATGTAAACTGCTCTCTGAGTCTGTGTCAGAGCGAAGTGTTCTTAGTAGGCTTGAGCCACTTACCCAAAAAAAGTAGGTGTTCTTTTTTTTACATTCCAATTTGAATATCAGTGTTATTGTTGTGTTGCGCTGTTGTATTTTTATGCATAGCTGTTAATGTCCCCAGTATAGATCGCCACGTTACTCACTGTATAAGTGCCCTATAACCGATTAGCCCTGTACAATAGATTGAAACACTTGAATTAATCAATTATACACATGAACTCTAGTTCATCTAGTCTCTGTGTTACCTTTTTTTCACACTAATCTCTGTGATTATTTTCCTTGTGGTTTGTTGCCATGCTAACAGCTTCACGACAGGCGACAAGAACTACACGTATGTTTTCCAGCTGTGTGGAGACGCGGATGGCGTCCAAGGGGCTGGGGTCATTCAAAAAGAAAACGGCGTAAAGAAACCGACGATCGTCGGCAGGTACAACGCGACACAGGCTATTGGGGGAAGTGAGTATTAGAAAATGGAGAAATGATTGCTTAAGGTATCCTGTATGAGTTATGATGTTCGTTTTTCAGGTTCAGCTTCACAAATCACTTAGCCGTTCACCTTTTTTTAGGCGTATTTAAATGCATGACTTGGTTATAGTCAATAGCTTTAAAACTCCATGTTAAAATTCCACAACTCATCGCCGTCAAATATATACTGTGTGGTTTCTTTGTTCAATCATGTGTCTTCATGTGACTCAATGTGACAATGTAAACCTTGTGATTGAGTGAGGGATTCGATTTTAAATCAGTTCCACTTCACTCTGCTCATCCCTCTATTTAATACAATTACGCTGCTGGTAATTGTAGTTTTGTCCAGTGGTTGAAGTGACATGTTAAAGCATCCCCCCCTGTTGATATGTTTCTAAGCCATTGTCATAATACTGCAGGGGATTTTGATGGTAGGATTATTGAAGTGCAAAATAACTTGCGCTCTGGGGCAGGAGCATAATTTAAAATAGACAAAACATTGTGATATGATAACAATAATTTTTTCAATCAAATGACACTTCTGCTTCCATCACATGACACATGTCCACGCAAAACAGGATATTAGGGATAAAATGTATGAGGGATCAGTCAAAGTTTACATTGTATGGTACTTTAAAAAGCAATTGAACCCACTGTTACAGCTGGAATTCGAACACTGAGATTAAAAAAAAAAAAAAGTTTTGGGATAAGCATTCTAGGAAGGAGGGGGGCGTGTTACGACCCACGGAAACTTTGTGATACTCTTTTAGTACTGAGCATTAAAACCGCGACATATATGAAATGCGCCACACACCGTGGCCTTATACAATAAGTGTACGAGAAGAGTAACCCTCACTCGGACGAGGACATAAAAATAAACCACTGCTCAGAGGGCGCTCCACATATACCATTGCGTTATAGTATAGGTGTCTGTGAAGCTATACTATAAGCGTCATAGAAGCTTTACCCTCTCTCAGATGCCGCAGTCAACCACTGCCCAGACAGAGCTCCACACATCACACCCAACTCGCTGCGGTGTCCGTTGCTCGTGAAGTCAAGTATACTAAGAGGCACTTCAGCGTCATGAAAAGACCTTTACAAGCATTCTGAAAATAGTGGAACGTTATCATAGTATTTTGAGGAGACTGGCAAAATCATGGGATTTTACTCCAAGTTTCGGTGAGAAAAGAAATGTAACCTAAATTACACGTTTCGGTTTCATAAAAAAAATTATAAAATGGGTTTGGGTTAAATTGCTCTTTGAAGGATTTTCCAATTGATACCATGTGAGGCCACAATGTCAATGTGAAAAAATCGACTTGTACTATCATCTTTGAGCAGTTGCTTTTCCCTTTCCCAGTTCATCTCTAAGCCTTCTGTTGCTCCTGTCTCCTGCAGGTGACTGGGTAATGCTTATCTACACTAATGGGGAGGGCTACGACACTCATTGCTCAAAAGAGACGAGAAGAGCTATTGTGATGATCTCCTGTGACAGGAAGGCGGACAAAGTAAGAGATACAAGTGTTTTTATATATACCCTGTCAAATGAACACACAAATGCGTAAATAATATGAATGGGCTTGCTGCCACTATCCCTGTCCATGTAACGGTTTCTCTGTCTCTTTTTCTCCATCCAACTCTCTCAGGCCCAGCTGACCGCGATCAAAGAAGACACGGAACGGAAGGACTGCTACTACCTGTTTGAGCTGGATTCCAGCGTGCTGTGCCCAGTGGTACAATCCCATATCAGCACCGGTACCATTATAATAATAATGTAAGCAGTGGTACCGTGACAATATTTGAAGGTTCTTACTGCCATGTTTGACATAGAGTATGCTGTTCATTGATTATAAACGACCTCTCAACTACCTCTCCGTCTATGCAGTGGGATTTGTCTGCTGGCAGTGTACCTCATCGGAGGGTTCCTGTACCAGCGCTTGGTGGTAGGAGCCAAGGGGATGGAGCAGTTCCCCAACATTGCCTTCTGGCAGGAGTTTGGAAACCTCACAGCGGTACAGAGCTGTTTATTTAAAGTATTTTCAAAGTATACATGCCCTCAGAACGTTGTTTACATTTACATGTAGTCATTTAGCCAACACTTTATTGAAAAACGTACATGTAAGGCGTAGAATAATCAAAGCATGGAATCAAAATTGGAGTAAAGACTAAAATCAAAGTGCTGCACAAGTTAGAATGGACAAAGAACAGCAGAGTAGTTTAAGGAATGACAAAGTTAAACGTTAGGATGGGCCAGTGGGTCTGAAATATACTGGCCCCAAGACAATTATATATATATATATATATATATATATATATTCAGACTGAATGTGGTGGAGGACCAGAAATGGATTCGTAACATAATTCTGTATGATTATTATCAAGCCGCTATTGTGTTCCTGAGGATTAACTGTATGTTTCTCCCAACCTCCCTCTGGCCATGGCAGGACGGATGTGACTTTGTGTGCCGATCACGGCCGCGAGAGGAGGCACCAACCTACCGGGGCGTGGCCACAGAACCCCTGGACGAGGAAGAACAAGAGGAGAGAGACGACCACCTGCTGCCCATGTGATCTTAGCCATGTCGAAAAGCAGAGACACGTTTCCTCCCCCCATTCCATCTTATTTTGTTGACCATTTCGGAGGTTAGATGAAATTGCTGATCCTCAGTCAGCTTTTAGGTCTGGAGCTGTTCACTTCTAAAGCTTCACATCTGTGCCTGAATGCAACATTTATCTAATCTGTAAGTTGTTGGAGTGGAAGGCAGAAAGAGCTGTTACTTATTTTGTAATAATCCATGCACTTCATACTAGTAGATTAGTTGCCATTAGTTTGAGGACACCCCATATATTTTTCCATATAAATGGGAATCTTAGGGTTTGGCAAACAGCAGAGCACTTCCCCATCCTATACTGTTTGCTATTAGCTGCCATTGAGGTTGCAGCTATTATTTTTGTGCACTGGAACTGGACTGGAAATGTTTTGCAAAAACCAAAACTTCCATGTATCGGGTATTATGCTTCATGCCACTAATATTGAATGTTACTAGTCAGAATAGGTTTATTTATGTATTATGCTGGCAGTGGGATTTAATTAAGAAATTCAATATTTATATGAAATACTCAAGCTTTATCAACAGTATGTAGCTAGTATTTTCCTAAAAATAAATGCACAAATATACCAAACTACTTTCCCATATATGTTTGACATAAAATAAAAGTTGATATTCAGTATAAAATGTATCTTTTTGTTTACCCACGTTAATAGACCAAACTTTCTTTCCACTTGGTCCTAGTCTAGACATTTCAACTGTTTCAGCTCTCTAGCATTGAGGTGGCTGCAGATGCCTCTACGGTGGGCGTCTGCAAAACCGTCAGACACACCATATAGTTGTAGATATTTGTAGTAGATGGCACTGAACATATTTTTACATGTAGGGTGCATACTTTGCCTTCACCAAATGTTTGCTACTGGTCCTTATCTGGCATCATTTGCAGTGTCCCAACTAGAGACCCTTTGGTGTTAATTTGTCTTGGTTCTATCAAACTGAAAACAGTTAATGGAGTTGTGACATTAATGTTGTGATTTGGTAGCAGAAACAGGGCTTTTGACTTGAATTAAGTAATGTTTGGAGTTTCTTTTCTTCTGTGTTTGTGTGCGTGCACTGTACAAACACTATTGAAAAACAGACTTGTTTTCTGGCTTTTGCTATTAAAACAAATAATTTCAGTATACATTGGGTCTGTTTTTTGTGTATTCGTGTGAGCACTTGGTTCTGAAACAATTAGCAAATATGTATAAATGTATATTCTCAAAGCAAAAATAACTCTTTCGATGGTCAGAATTTAGTAACAAATGTGACACATTTCCTATGCAAAAACATCGCTCCATAATTCAAATTATTTTTAAAGGGTTTAGTATGATCAAAAAGACTATTATATTAATGTAAGACTCCTAACAGCATATTGCCAAAGAAGTGAGTAAATATTTTATTGTCTCAGTACAACTATGTTCGCACTACCATTAAACAAATAGTCAAACAATCAATAGATTATAAATGGATGGGAACCTCAGATAGAACGCTAGGGTTTCTGATTTAATTTATAAATTGTGTCCCTATGATAATGCAAGTCTTCTGAAAAGGTGTAAAATACATGCGCAGTACAACACCCGGGAAGCTGCTCAATCGAGAGGACATCTGACAACATTTCAGATGATACTTCTACACCCTGAGAAGGGAAAACAGCTCTTAAAAAGTCTTACGTAACCTTGTACACATTGACGTATTTAACAGTTTCAATCTCCATTCCATTCTTTTTGAAGCACTTTCTTCAACTTATTGAATTTATTCTTTCCCAGTCTGTTCTTTTTCTTCATGGGTGACTTCTTGTTTTTCTCTTGCTTTTTTTCAAATCGGCTCACTTCCGTTTTGCTAGATTCTGATGCGTTGACTTCCTCCTCATTGACTTTCTTTGCGGCCATCTTGGCCATCTTTGCCTTTTTCGGCCCAGGGGGCTGGTCCTTCTGACCTTTAGCTTGGCTGTTTGGTGATTTCTTGGTCCCTACGCCGTTGGTTTGGGCTTTGGGGGAGACGGCCGCCTTCACGGGCACCTTGCTGGTCTTGTTTTTGGATGGTTTTTGATCGCCTGCTACCGCTACAGACTCAGAGGGCTCCGTCTTGTCCTCGTCTATTTGGAAAGATGGACACATGAGATTTAGTCATTTTGACCCAATACCTGGATGAAAGATGGATTCATTAATCCTTTCTTCACATCTGTTACCTTGTTCCATCTCTCCAGCGGGAACTGAGTTAGAGAACTTCTTCAGCTTTGCTACGAAAAAGCCGTCCATGTTGTGAGAATGAGGGTAGAATCGGCGCGTGAGGCGAAGAGAGGGATGGAATCGGCGCTCTTGGAACCTTAACATTAACATCGTTATTTAGTTTGAAACCAGAGAACACATATTCCTTTAAACGCCTACATGACATCACATTCTATCGTACCTGGTGAAGCCTTCTGTGCCAAAGTCTAGTCCAGTGGGAACCAATTTGACGTTTCTCTTCTTCAGAGCGTAATCTACGACCCACTCGTTCTCTTCCACCTGCAGGATACATTTAGTTCACTCAAAACATCTAATTCAAGCCTATATTCAAATGTACAGTAATAATAAAAAAGGTCAGATGGCATTGGTAAAATAAGCATTAACAAATTAGACATGACAAGTAAATAGCTTTTTATAATCAGCTCCTGCGGTATTACATATATTCTGTGATACATGATACTATTGTACTATACTACTATAAAAGTCGAAATGTGTAACATTTCAACAGTGTTTCAACATAGTTGGAACCATTTGGGATAAAGTACAAAATTCAACACAATTACAACATGGGTCGTCATGTTATGATATTTTTATGTGGAAATGCTCATATTATGCCCTTGAACTGTTCACATATATACGTACCATGATGGAACATGTGCAGTAGATCAGGTAGCCTCCTGTGGCAGAGTCTGCATTCACAGAGTCAATGGCTGCCAGAAGCAGCTCCTTTTGCAGGTGGGCAGCGCGCAGGATATCCGCTTCATCCTACAACATGAATTAAAACAAATGATCGTGACGGCAATAAATATACTGAGGATGTTTTCTATTGATATGGACAGATGACCAGTGATGAGGGTTGTTGGTGTACCTTGCTGGTCTTCACAGCGGGGTCCTTAGCTATGACACCGGTGCCTGAACAAGGTGCGTCGAGCAGCACTCGATCGAAGCCACCCATTACCTTCACAACAGAACAAGGTCAGTAAATCATCTATAATTCTCTTAATATATCAATTATAACTAAATATAAATAATAATTCGTTAATGTATTGCTACTCAACAGAATAATAATACGTATAATATATTAACGTGAACACTGTGTTACCTTTGGGAATTGCCTGCCGTCATAGTTGCAGATCACCGCGTTGGTGACGCCAAGACGATGGATATTTCCGACCACACTCTTTAGTCGCTCGGCGTTGGCATCATTTGCAACAATCGTCCCCGTGTTCCTCATCAGCTGTGCTGTTAAAACAAATACACCTCTGGGATTCGATATGTGTACCACCCAATACGACGGTGGCTTGCAGTGGACTAAACAGGGATCTGTGTGTAAATATATGACTGACTTGGCAGTGGAGCTTTTGTAGGCTAATAAATGCTTGGCTTCCATTCCATATATATATATATATATTAAAGAATGATGATTAGGATATGAACTTACCAATATAGGTCGTCTTGCCCCCAGGGGCGGAACTCATGTCCAACACACACTCCCCCTCCTGGGGCGAGAGGGCCATGACTGGGAGGAGGCTGGAGGCTCCCTGGAGCATGTAGTGACCAGCCAGGTACTCTGGAGTAGCCCCTGGAGAAAGACAAGCCCATGATCACAGCGTGCTGTTTAATATACAGTATACAGCCAATGTGTACACAATCACAACAATGACTTCAAGTGTTCTGCCTCCAATACTTTAATGTCAGCATTATAAAGTTGATTGTTGAAAAAAATCAACATTTACCACTTTCCGGTTTATAAGAAGGCATTTCAACACATACCACAAATGTCGATATACTTTAACTTACCAATCGGCACGGAGGAGTCGAATATGATCAGACCCACTTTAGACCACTTCCCCAACGGATCAAGGTTGACTCCCCTGTTTATCAAAGCCTGTTCAGAGAAAAAGAAAACATGAGCTCAATTTGAGCTGATATCTACCTGTAGACTTCAGGTGTCATGTGCCAGCAGGGTGAACAAGGAGAGCCAGTGCAGTGGGGGTTACCTGGGCCAGGTCCCTCCTCCTGGTCTTCAGGGTGTTGGTCCTTATGGTGACTGGTCTCTGGATCTCATTCGCCTCCAGGAAATCGATCAACTACAAGCCAGGCACAAATATAAAATATACTCAATTTCCATTTGTAAATTTTTATTAAAATGGGCCTATTTTTCTACTCCCAGATGGGATGTTAATTGGCCATTTCAACATATACCATGAAGTGTCATATGTTGGAGTTTCTACTTAGATGTATGATGGATAGAACATCATACTACCAGCTGGTTCAGTCCACTGGGTAGGCTGGTAGCTTGACCCATCCATCATACATGAATCCTTAGAATACCATATCTGATATATTTGACAGTTGATGTTTCACCTCTGATACTGGGAAGATGTCCATGAGTTTCTCCATGAGGAAGTCGTTGTAGCTGTAATAGATGCAGAGGTCCGACCTCAGCAGAGAGATGTACTCTCCTCTGCCTTTCCCTTCCTCCCGCTTGGCGGCAAAGTTAGTCAGCACGTCAACGTTTTCCTTGATTCTGTGGTGGATCGACTGTAAGTCCAGGGGAATGACGCCTACAGGCAACAGAAAAGCCACTTAATCAACTAAAAATAATTTGAAAAACTTGTTTTGGGTAAAGCCTTTTGGGGGATTATAAAAAATATTTTGAGCAGAAATTTTTGGCTACTTACTCTCCTTTGCGAGCTCCTCCTCTCCAGGTAGTCTGAACTTATCCATCTCCTCGATGTTGGTTTGTATAGCATCATCCTCATCAGCGTCTTCATCGTCTCTCTTAACAGGCTCTTCGTCTTCACTGTCATCATCATCGTCACTCCCTATCCCCATGGCTTCCTTGATCTTTTTTGCTTTCTTGGCTGCTCGCTCGATGGGAAGCAGCTAAAAAGATTGATAAACAATCAGTTAGAAATTCAGTCATAGTATACATTGCAATGTGTATTGTACACTCTTACAGCCATCATTACATAAATGGTATATCACATACTTCCTCTTCATCGCTTCCTCCCTCAGCCTCTTCACCGCTGCTCTCCTCGGCCGCTCCATAGTCGTCCACCAGGTCCTCGTCTTCCTCATCATCCTCCTCCTCTTTTTGCGCCAACTTGGAGGCTACTGCTTTCTTTCCTTGTTTTGTCTCAACCTTCTCCACCTCTTCTTCCTCATCTTCTTCCTGCTCCCACATCTCATCGCTGTCATCCTCACTTTCAGGTGTGTCAAGTTTGCGCTTTCTTTTGGCAGGTTTCAACCAATCCTTGTTTTCATCAGTGAATCCTTTGAACAGAGAATAGGAGAACCCCAATGGCAGCCGAGTATTTTATAATGATATATGAATTTTTCTAAATAAATAATCAGGTAAGCTTTAGTCATGTACAGTGGACAGGAATGACTGAAAACTACAACTGGTTAACATCCTGGAAAAAGACACCAAAAACATCCATTACCTTTCACTGGCGTTGGCTCAGTCACATCTTTGGTCTTTTTGGGGTCATGTAATCTTTTTACAGCTCTGTAAATAATGAAGACTACTTTAGACTGGGGAACAGTGTGCATCTTGGATTTCTACTGTGTTTTTGTGATGTACTTCTTACCTTTTCCTGGCTCTGCTCGTCCGGCGCTTTGGTTCACTCTCTTCTGCGAATGGTGAAAAATATCCCCATCAAGAGCATTAACACTCTCACATCTTGCAGAATGCATTCACAATAGTTAATATTGGTAATAGATGTCCAACTATATTTATTTCAATGTATGAATTAGCTAGCTAATGTTATAACATACCAGCTGTGATAAACTTGGAAAGTTCAGTCTCGGCTCCCTTCTGCTTCCTGGATTTTCTCCCAGGCCCCTTCTTGACCTGGTTAGTCGGATCCAACTTCCTACCCATTGTGGCTGGCTGTATCCTGCACAAGTAGTAAGGGTACAAAAAAATATAAGACCGTGAATGGGGGGGATAACAAATGAACCAGTCTCTAACAAGGAGGTTTCGCCTAGCTAGCCAACCTAGATGCATCTGTTACTATGGATGTGTACGTTAGTTTTAACATCGTTCAAATCAATGTCTTTAACTAAGTCAAGAAAAAGTCAGTCTGTTCTCCCTCGTGACAACCACATTTACATACCTAATACCTAACCAATTTCTCGAGAATTATAAAACAAATATATCGCATGTGAATCATTTTGTATCATTCACATCTAAATATAGAAACCCGAGATAACTTCATTATTACATTTTATAACGTTACATGTGATATCGCAGTTGTGCAGAAGGCCAACGCAATGAATTCATTATAACGTTACCGATAAATAACTTGAAATTATACTGTTGATGTGTTTCCTGCTTATTTGCTCAAATATGTTCAGATACTCACCGATATGTCTAATGTTTAATCCGATCTGTTGTAGTACTGGACTGTGGTTAGCGGAGAGAAATCAACACATGCGAGTTTTCTCAACACGTTGCAGTAGTATATCCGGCGCGTTTTCTACACGCAGCGGTAGTGGCTCACGCGCCTGACCATGCGTTGCCGCACACACTCGTGGAGAACATGACCCCAGTGCTGGAGCGTGTGCGCACGAACGTAAACTCTTCTACGTGACGCCAAACTTTGCGACGCATATAATAAAGAACGATGGCTGCTCACAGTGGGGATAAGCGTGGTCTTGAACATTTGGACGAATATGAACCAAAGCCAGCCAAACATATGCGTAGTCTTCATGATCGCATGGCAGAAAGGCGGTTAGTCGTCATATTGGAAGGGGCGACGTTAGAAACTGTCAAGGTAAATGACTCCCGCGGTGGAGGGTTTGTAATACACTACAATGTGCGCCGTGACCATCTGCTCTTTAAATCAATTCAGGAAGTGGCTCAAAGAACCACAACGATCTTTTTTATTAATGCTACTGTGTTTGTTGTGTTTTGCAGGTTGGCAAAACTTTTGAGTTAATGAACTGTGACCAGCATAAAAATATGATTATAAAAAGTGGCAGGGACCCGGGAACAATACGGCCAGACATCACTCATCAGGTAAAGGCTGTTTAAATATTCTCTACTACTATATCTCATTCCGCTATATCAGTTCCCATTATAACCCATTTTCTCAATCTCATTTCCCCAGTGTCTTCTGATGTTGATGGACAGCCCACTGAACAGAGCAGGCTTGCTGCAGGTCTACATCCACACAGCGAGGAATGCCTTGATAGAAATAAATCCACAAACCCGCATCCCAAGGACCTTTAATCGCTTCTGTGGACTCATGGGTAAGGCTGTTACAATATTATTTGCCCAATCGCTTTTGGTTGTATGTAGTTATGCACTAAAATAAATTGATACTTGCAATTATTTTGCCAACAGTAATGTTGGCATTTTTTAATGTTCTTGAATATTGTAAACTCTTATGTCAACCCCTCCGTACAGCTGTAAAATAAGAATAGGAAGTGGAATATCAACATGTAAAGATATATCTACTTAATGAATGTAATTATATTTAATCTTTTAATAGTAAATTACAGTAAATGTATGTTTTTCCATGATTAGTGTTGACATGACATGGGGCTAATCCTCTCGTTGTGACTCTTCTCCGTCCCAGTCCAGCTGCTGCACAAGCTCAGTGTGAGGGCAGCGGACGGTTCCCAGCGTCTCTTACGGATGATCAAGAACCCAGTGTCAGACCACCTCCCCCCGGGCTGCCCTCGCATCGCCACCTCCTTCACCTCCGGAGAGGCCGTGTGCTCCCGCTCCGTGGTCCCCGAGCAGGGTCCTGCTGCCATCGTGATCGGAGCCTTTGCACATGGAGCTGTAGGAACAGAATCTTTCATTCATTAACTTATTGTCCCTATTAATCTTTCTCCTACCCACTTGTATTTTCTGTGTAGCAGACCACGATTGGCTTTTTTGTTGTAGACTTCCATTGTTGTTATAAGAATGTGTTTTTGGACAGGTCCACTTGCAATAGTGCAATTGCTCGATACAATGTGTGGGAAATCCTCACCGATTCCTCAAACGTTGCTGGTTGTTACATCATGGGTGCTATCGGGAGCACAAAAAACATAGAATTAGCGTCAGCCTTGTCCTTTATTTATTTTTTTCCTATGTTTACCTTTTGGTTTCCTGGTGGTAAACTGTATATTTTGTTGTCTTTGCTGCTAGGTAAATGTGGATTACACAGAGAAGACTGTGTCCATCAGTAACTACCCCCTCTCCGCTGCCCTGACCTGTGCCAAGATGTGCTCTGCCTTCGAGGAGGTCTGGGGTGTATTGTGAGGAACATGGAAGACCCCCATCAGCTCTCAGTCCTAACCTATAGAGATGACCGCCCCACAATCTGAACACGTTCATAACCCTGGGACGGACTTGTTGTATGGAATGTACATCCATTTTCTAACTGATACCATGCATATTGATATATATATATGTATAAGCTGTTTTGTCATGAATTGTAATATGTACAGTTTGACATGGGTTTTTTTAGGCATAATGTCTACAGTGGCGTTACTCGTCACCTCCCGGCCTTGGACCATCAGAGATACTTACATGTAATCTGGGACCAGAGTTTCAATTTGTTTGGAAGATGTGTTGCTTAAGTACTATTTTATTATCTTGCTGGACTGACTGTCAGTATACAGTTAAAGGGCTAAACATTTGAGATCTGTGTCTGTCATTTCATTCTATCCAATCTGCTTATAAGTATGTAGGTCACATGTATAGACGGGTGAGGTTAGAAAATAAGTACATCTTAACTTTCTAGGCACCCATTCATTTGCAATTATTAGTCTTGACAACTTCAACTGCAATTTTTTTTTTATTATTGTTTTGCAATGTAGTTATGTTTTTCTTTTAATGCATTGTTTGAGAAGTCATCTGGTTAACTGCTCTTGGACCTTTTAGATTTTCGAGTTGTCTTTCCTTTACGGGCTCTTTGTTTCTTTGCGTTGGGCATGGGGTTTCTGCCCTTATGCTTGCCTGCCTGTTTCTTGGTTTTAGTGGGTGACTTTCTGGCTTGTTTGGCTGGCTTTCTGGCTGGGCTTGACTTGCTTTCTGGTTTGGAAGCTTTGATGGCTTTCCCACCTCTCCGACCAGATCGTATGCCTTTTGTAGTTCTCACGGCTGTCGTCTTCATCTTCTTCTCACCTGCCCAATTCTTTAAAATAAAACAGACGATGGATAAGGGCACTGTTTAAACAGCTTGACTCCAATAATAAACTAAACAGGTTTTAGAAATGTATAACAACCATCTTGTTGAGTTTGTAGGACCCGGCTCTTTGTAGTACTGTCTCTTTTCCGACCAGCCCCTTCAGTGTCATTCTCACGCGGTTGTTGTTCTTGCTGACGTCATATCCCCCGTCGACCAGCACCTGCTGGAGCTCTGCCATGGTGAGGCCCCCGCGGTGCTTGCAATGCAACACGGCCCGGAGAATCAGCTGCGACAGCCCGGGCAAATGCTGCGTGCCACCCGTTGTTTGTGATGCCTTTGACTTGGCCTTATACTTTGAGAGACGAACTGGAGTCTCTACAAGATAAGGAATATAGGATACAAAAAATATATATTAGTAATAGATACTGAAAAACAAATTGTACGTTTCGTTGATGTAGAACATAGACGTAGTAAAATAAGATAAGGCGAAGATTTCGCCTTAAATACAAATGTACCCAAATTCTGGATTGGTAAAGTTATGTTACTTTTGTGTTGAAGGAAGAGTATCAGACACTTAATTTACTTGTACTTACTTGGCAAAGAAACGTTGTAAATCCTCTTCGCTCTGTTGGTTTTCCTTTTAATCGTAGATCTACGTTTCAGCAGATTACCCATACGGTTAGGCCCTGCTTTTACAAGGCCTCTTCCACCGGGAGATTTAACTGGTTTCGACGGTTTCTTCGGTGTTGTCTTCCGTGGTTTATTTTTGTTTTCCGTGACTCCTTTCGGGTTGAGGCGGACGGTTTTTCTAGCCCGTTGGGTCATCTTAGGGTTGACCTTCCGTACCACTTTCACTCCTGCCATTATTAAAACAATGTAGAAGACTCCGAGAAAAGACAGGCAGCAAGGCAAGGCAGCAACTGAACTGAAGCGGTTTGAAATGTTTACCGTTAAATATCGTACAAACACAAACAACCGTTGCTATGGTGCTTTTTAATGAAAAAGAATTCCTCAATCAGTGTTCCGAAGCAGCAAGATATGCAGGGCAACAATGTAGGCCTACCATTTAATTAAACATCATACATAGTTCACCTTATAAAAATCATTCTAATAAGGTAAATACATTTATCTGGAAGATGTATACATTGATCTTGAACTGCAAACTGATTATACAACATTTGAAGATCTCCAAGTTGTCATTATCATTTTATACCTATAGTATGACATATTACAGACAATCAACAATAATCATATTTTCAGCAGCAAATAAAAAATAAGGCATTGCATCTGAGAAACATTCTTGTTGACCTTAAGGAGAATGTGGTAAACATGCTTTTAATGAATGCAGTTGAGTCTTTGAGGGGCATTCCAGTGCTGTAGGACACAATTTGGAAGTGGAACAGAGGACCGTTATCAAGAATGAGGGCTCCAAAGGCATGAAATCACCATATGGCTCAGTATCACAATTAACCTGAAAGAAAGACACAATGATGTTACAACTTCGATAGGCCTAAATGGAGGACAGCATAATAAAGCAAATGTGAAAGTGAGGAAGATATAGCACACATACAAATGTATGGTTATTCTACCTGGGCAAATGAAGTGAGGAACAGATGTGTGGGAGAGAGATGCAATAGAGAGCTATCCTCCGGCTGTCTCTGTAGACTCTGCTGATAAGCCTTAGAGAAGAAGAAGACAGTCCAGATGAGCACATTTCTTATCAAAAACAAAACCCACAGGCTCTCAATTTAAAATAATAAGAAGAATGTGTTTATTTTCAGACCTGAAACGCCACCTGCAGAGCAGAATACTGCAACCAGATCTCACGCTGCTGCGCCGCAGAGAGCACTGTGGCATTACCTCCGTCTGTCTTCCCGGTGGTGATGAGGTAATGGGCCCACACACACTCCGCCATCGCTGTCACCGCCTCGCTCAGAGCGTAGTCTGTAGGGAACACCAGCATTCTCTGTCTGTATTGGTAAATAACTGGTATAATAACTGATTCCACTGAGTATTCCTCAAGTGGCATGATAGCCTTCACTTTGTACAGCGATAAAAGTGGACACATGAGACTCACTGTCTTGTAGAAGAAGATGAAAGATGTCTTTGGCAATAAAGATACCTAAAATACCGTAATTCATGGCCCTGTTAAAACAACAACATGCAATGTATATCTAAATTAATAAATATATGACCAAAAATGGATGGAGATTGGGTGAGTGCTTTTGGAGAATATGTTTCTACCTGGGATAGGTGGCGTGGAAAAATGGAGGGACAAACATTCCCATAGGAAATATAACCTCATTGCCAGAGAGAAATGGTCTGACAGAAAAACTGAAAAGTGGCGAAAAGAAGCATACATTGAAAACTGTAGAAGACCAAAATATATACTTTTTTACCTTCGTTTTAGAATTGAAATGGAAAAAAATAGCCCACTCACATGTCATCCTCTTGGGTCTGGTTGAAGAGGCGGTTGCGTCTCTGACGCTGGAGAGCCAGCAGCTGGATGTAGTTAGAGAAGTAGCTGCGTGTGTTAATTGTCACCTAAATACAAGTAAAGAGTTCGGGACAGTCAGGACTCAACTTCCTGAAGGAGTAATGGTTACACTTTAGAATAAAATTCAGTCATAAGCATTTAGTTAATGATGAAGTAATCATTAACCAAACATTAATTTAGAAGCCTTTAGTTATTGATGAACTTGTCATTAACAAAACTTAATAATAATAAATAATATACATGATTAATGAGGGCTTTTTTAAAGGGCCCCTATGTTGCCACCAGATGTGTTGTTGATTAGCCATCGCAAGCCATGTCAAAATTGACTCTCTGGTGACATCACAAGTGGGAGGGTCCACCCAGATGTATGATGGAAGGTCAGCCTACCAGTTGGTACAGTCCACTGATGGTGGTTGGTAAGCTAATCATCTACAAATGCATACAATGTGTAATGATAAGTTAATCATTAACTAAAGGCTTATTAATGACTTATGACTGAACGTTATCATAAAGGGTTACCCAGGTAATTGCTGAAAATTCCATTTAGTCCATTCTAAATGTATAGAAACAAAATCTTGAACAAAATGTAAGAAGCAAACTTTTTATAAATTATGGTTTGATTCTATACATGTATATACAAACAGATCTCTCTCTTTCTGTCATGGTATATATTCAAACACATACAGCACATTTCTACCTTGGAAAAAAGTAGGTCAAGCTCAGCTTCGCTTTGGCGCTCGGATTGAGTCCAAAGTCTTGGTGTGAGAGATTGGACCTACAGAAAAGGAAATGTCTTAACTTGCAGATTTAAGTTTCAACAAACACAAAGGATTAATTGTGGTGTCAATTTACCTTTTTCATCAAAGACTGTTGAGAGTTGTAATCTCCCCAATCGAGATGATTGAATTTGGTCTTGAAGATTGAAAATATGTTCTCAAGCATCTCCTCTGCCTGTTAACAAAAGGTCAGTGAGCATTGAAGACATATAATGTTATATAACTGCACATTTCTGGAAACAATGTGTACTGAAAGGGCTTCACACTGGAATGCCTCACACACACACACGCTGAGACACACACTGATGGTGGTCACTACCAACTTCTTTTGTCAGGTTTCTTGCTCAACATTGACACAGGATCAAACCATTCACTTTCCAGATAACCTGTTTGGCAGTTACCAACAGTGTCAGGCATCCCTCATTTGATGTTGTTTTAAGTTTAGCTTAATTATTACAATCCTAATCAGCGTGAGGAAGTTCAATAGATGTATGTATTCGATGCGCTCCTCACCTTCCTTTGTGTAGCCATGTCGGTGAGAATATAGGGGAGAACATTGTCAAATCCTTTCTCCATCTCCGTGATACAATGCTTCCAGCGCGGAACTTCCTGGTATAGGTGATCCAATTTTAAATGAACAGTATCTTAATTGTTAACGTAGCTTCTTGTCGTTACAAACATGTTCATGGCGGAAGAATAGGATGATGAGGTTGACTTACCGGGACAGTGTTTCCCAGGGCCAGGTAAAACTTCCTCTCTGTCTCTCTGAAGCGGGAGTCTAGCGCAGGTGTGAAGGTGTGCAATAGGTTGAGGAACATGAAGGTGCGGAGTGGACCACTTGGAGGCAGAAAAGAAGAAGTACAGCGATTTGAAAAAATATGAATCAAAATGTTCAATATGTCTGTTGAAA
Organism: Brosme brosme; assembly: GCA_900302425.1. Lineage (NCBI taxonomy): Eukaryota > Metazoa > Chordata > Actinopteri > Gadiformes > Lotidae > Brosme > Brosme brosme. Next base: position 20,808 of record OMKX01056017.1, read on the forward strand.
AGGGGGGAGGTAGTCGCTGGGCTACCCCCTCCAATATTACCTGCTTCTCAATTCATGCTCTGTCAGCCACTTCTGGATGACATTGGACATCTGCACAATGTAGGGGAGGTTATGCAGAAGCACGTGGTCCTCTGGCCTAACAGGGTGAGGGTGGAACACTGCCTGCAGGCAGCCCAGCCAATCGATGACAGGAGCTTGATTCTGTGTGGACACAAATGACAACCATAGACATTGTGCAGCTACAGTGGATTCCTCAATAAATGTGCTGTAGGTAAGGTTTAAAAGATCAATAATCTGAGTGTATTTGTTAGGAATGCCATAGCCATCCATCAGATATCAGTGAGTGAAATGCTGCTTATTTCTGACGAATCAAGGGGATCTCTTCCCTGATTGGTTTGGTGAATCCATCTTGCCTGTGAATCACAGGTGTGTGATTGCATCACTTATCATGGGAGAGAAACGTAGGGGGAGGGAGTAAAGAGGGAAAGGGCAATATTTTGGGTTGTTTAATTTAAAAAGCCTTGTCTGCTCGCTCTTTGCAACCACTGAATCTTACCTACAGCGCCTAGAGAGTGTGCGTGGAAGAGGTCAAAAACGGCGAGAATACCTCCAGCTCTTGGACGGTGATGCGTTGGTAGAGCTGGCCGTTCAGTAGGCGATATGACAGAGGGGATGTGGCCACGGCAAGCTCAGAGGATAGAGAGATGAAGACGCCCACATGGACGACGCTGCTCCCAGAAGGAGCTCCGAGCAGGGCCAGGTACCTCTGGCATAACGCCAAGAACGGAATCAAAGTCTACGTGGAGAAACAAAACGAGGGCTATACCATCAAAACATACGGGCAGGACAGACGTGTACGACACAAATAACAGTATGCTCGTGCCGAAAAAGTTCCTGATGACTATTTAGAAACCTGAGTTGTAGCGATTGACTTCTGTGTCTTGTTGTTCCATGTGATGGGGATTAGCAGATCAGGCTCATCTATCTGTTGACAATAGAGAGTTCAAGCTGTCAAAAACAACCTGCGTTTTTACACACGTAGTCGTGTTTCTCCAACCACCAAACATGATTTGCTGGATACTGGCCTGTATGTATTTCCGGTCAGTCCCACGGACAATCTCATTGGGGTCTCTCCCCACATAGAGGTTGAAGAATGGGAAAGAGGCATATTGTTTGATGAGAACTCTCAGCGTGGAGTTGAAGTCACTGTGGTTCCACTGGCCTGATACTCCCCAGCCTCCGAGCTAAGAGCAAGACATGGTGTAGACATGTTAATACATACAAATACAGCAAGCACAGTTCAAAGAAACGTCTCCATCACCCTATGAGCATCTCACCTGCTGGACCAGTGTAAGGAAGGGCTCCACCCCAGCAGTCTCTATGGATTTGGTGTCCATACAGGAACGGTATAAATCCTTGGCCTTCTGCACTGCTGAACCAGACGTGGTATTTGATTCTGGCAGATGGTTGAATTCAAGAAAGCTTTAGACTTAATGATTACAGATACCACTTTTACAAAAATAATAGAAAAGTGTAGTTTAAAAGGCCTATACTAGTAGCCTATAGAGATATGCTAATTTGCCATTCTTTTTTTAAGCTGCAGTAATTCACCTTTTACCAATAGAGGGCAGAAAAGTGCTATACTTCTTGTCAACAGCTTTTCTTTAGAATCTTCCATTAACCATTCCAACAGCACTTTTCATAATGACAGTTGGTAAAATTGTGTCGACTGTGAATTCAGCGCTTTTCTAGGACAGGATAGTGTAGTAAATGTAAAAAACATACTTTTGCTAAATAATCTTACCCAAAGCCTCCTGGAGATACTGCATCAATGCAGTCTTTCTGTCCAGTATTTTCTCTCCTCTCAGATTTCCATCCAGATTCTTCTCTTTCTTCTTCGTTCTCATCTCTGCTCTTTTCAGTTGTCTCTCTAAGTCCAGGGGAGGACCTTTGCCTCTTTGTTTTCCCCTGGTGGTCGGCGAAGGTCTGTCAGATCCACAGGTAATCAAGAAGTAATCACAGGGATGGGTGAAGGGGTCAAAAGAGGTAGATAACCGGACCGAGGCCCTCTGACAAGCTTTGGAGAGACACTGAGGAACTGGGGGAAAGGGTAAAGAAAACATCAGACAGGAAAACTACGATATAATGCAGGTAAGACAACATTCAATATTCCCACTCTATATTTAAATATTAATACATAAATGCCTTTTGGTGTACTGTGAGCGCAGGCATTCTTAACATGGGGGGGCCCAGTGGGAATCAAACCCCTAAAAGTGTTAATGTCGTGTTCTTGTCAGTGGAACTAGAGAAGCCCACATGACCACACAGCACAACATTTACCGTTGTCAGTCTGTGTAGCCTCTTTGCTCTGTGTTTCACCATTCTGTTGACTGTAGTAGACCAAGACCAGCATGATGGCGCAGAACGAAGAACCTAAGAGGACAAGAAGAAGTAGCCTCCGATGGTTCGTCCGCTTCGGACTTTGGATCGGGACCTGGTTCCTGTTCTGGGTGCTGGAGCCTGGTTCTGACGGTGAATGGAGTTGATCATGTTGGGTGAGGCCTTGGAGCACCTGGTTCTGATGAGGACCTTGGGGGCGGTTTTGCGGTGGTTGCTGAGCGAATGACGACTGAGGTAATGGCAGAAGCTACAAGGGAAACGAGGATGCAACTGTGTCAACATAAGTGTATGTTGATCCATTAAGGTTAAAGATCTGTGTTGCTGTGGCATAGGCATATATTAACTATAATTAAAAGTCTGACTTAATTTGCTTAATTGTTAAAACATGATTATCAAAATGACTACATAGCATTTAGATAAAAACTGAAACTGCACCAGTCCTCAGCACAACTCCAGTATCAGTCTAGTTATACATATATTATAAGTGCAATTTAAAGCATGCACACACATGACATGTGCAAACAATAAAATGACCTTTTATATGAGCAGTCTGGCCATCACTTTCAACACAGCAGCATAACAACAACAAAAAAAATGATTTTCTTAGTGTGAAATTCCTACCTCATGTTCCGGTTGGTTTTCACTCATATTCCTAGTAGCTAGACGACCAACTCTTTAATCTGTGCAGGATATGTCATCATCTGAGGTCGATTAACTTTCACGTGTAGTAGTTCCAGTACCTCTCTCCTTCAAGAAACTGTCCTCTCAACCCTCTATCTCTGCATCACTCACTTCTCTTCTGACGTTATGATAAAAACAACAAAACGCACTGGCTACGTCTTCACTGCTCACTTCCTATTCAAGATAATGAGGCGAATTATCTCATTCTACCAACAAGTATCTGTTCTGAACCGAACAATTGCCCAAAGGCTTTAAGATTAATTCATGTTGTAGTTTATAGTCTTTATTGTGTCAGGCACATGATTAATGCTAAAAATAGCTATTTGGTATACATAGATTGAGGGGCACTGGTTCCTGAAAAGTAGACACACGAGCATAGATGAGCACACACAAGCATAAGTGCGTCGGCCTTATCAGTGCAACGCATGGCTGGCATGAGCTGATAAAGCCAATGTGTCATTTTAAAGTGTAACACACCCTCGAGAGCCTGGGACCCAACACACTGCTATGATGTCACGTGGATCTGAGCCACGGACACGGAATCAAATACATGAATGGAAGATACTAGCAATGAAACAATACAATAAAAGTACAAAATAAAACAATAGACATACAAATACAGGTGCAGGAGAGAGACACAAACCTCCGCTGGCTTGTAAGACTCCCAATTTCAACTATGACCACCTTAATCAAACACCACCCTCCCATTCTACTCCTCTCAGGTGCAGCCAGTCTCCCAGTGTAAGGTTGACCCCTACTACACACCTGGATAGACAGAGTCGTTTGCAGGTTTTCCCTACTGGTCAGAGTTGATAGTTTTACTCTTTCTACGATCAACAACTTTTGGTTTTAGGCTGCTGAGTTCAAGTCTCAGGGGGTACATTTAATAACAGCGTGTTTAAGGAGGTACGAGACCTAGTTTACTCTAGCCCGGGGCACGAGATACTAACAGCAAACAGAAAAGTATCAAAAGTGGAAGTTTCGAATCTTGAATAGGTATTGAGTCAGCATTTCATCAAAATGTAATACTCATAATCAGTTTAACAAAGATAAAATACTCACAATCAGTAGAATAACAACCTATCTGAGTCTCTTCGAAGTCTCCTCGTCTAGTCATCTCAGTATGCTTCTCGCAACACAAACACTGTTCTCACTATTCCCACCCTATCATAATCAAACACACATTCACAACAAGGACCCTGTTCACACATTACACACTGTATACATTGTCTGAGATTACTATTGCTGACCCTGGAACAGTTTTTTTATTTTTGGATGATTATAGAAAAGATCCTTGATCAGAATTGAGAGGAAAAGAAAACTAGGATCAGTATAAAAAAACACACACACTTCCTAAACAGACTGACGCCGGACATCTTGGCATTTAGCAATTTTCTTTTTTTAATGCATCCAAATTGAGAGGGGGGTTTGGAGTACAGGTTGAATAATGCTGGCATGTTTGATCATATACGTTTACACATTCACACCAATGGAATGGGAACTTACATAAAAAAATACTATGGAGGAAAACATTTGATATCACGAGACAAGAACACTTAATAAATGCTTTTGCGGTGAAGACATGGTCAGGTTGATCACATTGTGATGATAAAGGCAGAATCACATAGTTAGAATACATTGTGCAATAATACAAAATACAAAAAGACAACTGTGATATAATACTAAATCACCACCACGGACATAAGTAGCATGCAATACTGGGCCTCAGAATGTTTCATGTTTTTGATTGTGTGTGGTTTTTTAATCACCCTGAATTTTGTTGCATCCGCCGAATAAAAGACCTAATTTGAACAGAAGTGGTGGATTATGATTGTTTTGTTAGCGGAATGAAAGGGTACAGAATTGAAAGCGGGCGAAATAGAGAAGTAATACAAAAGCGTAGAAGGCACATTTCCGAAATTAAAAAAACAGAAATCGGAAAAACCGACGTATTCAACTTGGGAGGAAAACAGTACAGTACAATTACAAAGTGAATAACGTAGTATAAGATCAACAGTGACATAAGAAGTAAATAATCAATATCAACACACTAACATACATTATGTGATTAATGGAAAGAGTAGTGGTTTTCACTGTAATATCACTTAATTACAAGGTCCTTATGTGCTGATTAACCTCAATAAAACCGCTGAATGTAAGTGAATATAAAAGAAAGACAGGAGAGTGTTCATCATTCAAACAGATTAAATGAACTTGCTCACTGCTAATAAGCTGGTCAGCCCGGTACTGAGATCTGCTCATGGATTGTTCTTTCTGTGTCTTGCCCTCACGAGTGTTCGTTTGGTTGATTTATAAAGCCATAACATTTCACCAAATAAATGTCCATACAACATAAATGCTATTTAGGGATTTCAATTCCACAGACGGTTCCACTACAGCGTGTTTCTTGAAGGAGCAGTCTTGTATCTTGTGCCGTGGCTTTAGCAAGCGCAGAAGGGGCTCTACCTTTCTCTAGGTTAATTTCAGCAAAATGCATCATTGTAAAAAGCTGTGCAATTATAGGTCCCGTTTTCAGCCATAGTAGCAGTTTCTTAACAACTCTCATGATACTCTTAAGAGAAATGGAATGAAGTCAGTGCTCAGCAAAACACTTTCATGGTTCTGCTTATCAAATCGCACTGGCATGCATACACGAGAACGTAACAACACAGGTCACAGATCTTAAAAATAACAGTGTTTGTTTGTTTTGTTTAAATTCAATGTTGCACTATTCATGGAGAACGACATGTACTTTTGACAGTGCATGCAAATAAGACAACCAATCCATATAATCACAAAGAAAAAAATACAAATATCAGAATTCACGGCTGTGATGTTTTTTTTGTTGCACTCTACAGCCCTGAAGGAACTACAAATGTAATGTTATTTTGAGAGAGAGAGCATAGTGACTGATGGAGAGCGCTCTCTCTCTCTGGGCAAGAAAGCAACATGCTTGCATTCTGAACAACCTGCAAGCCTACAGACCTGTAAGAAGGCCAAAGACCTAGAGTCGCACACTAAACAGTTATAAAACGTCTAAAAGTCAGAAGTTATTAAGAAAGTGATTTAGCAGATTAAGCTACAATTATCCAAAGGGGCTCAACTCTTAGCCTTGTTGGATGCTTTTTTGTTGTTTAATAAAGAAGTTTTTTGCAAATATGCTAGGAGAGTATTTGTAAACATAGAACAGCCATGAAATAATACTCTGGCACACGAAAGGCTATTAGGAGAGAGCTCAGGAGAAAGGAGATGGAGGATACAAGATGAAATAAATCTGTTTCAATGCAGTACATTACCTCCGCATTGATTGAGCCTTTGACACAGACCACTTATTTAGGCATGCAGAAATCCTCTTCACAGGACACTCTTTCACACTCATTCACCCACGCGCGTACATGGAGCTCTACTGCAAAAAGGCAAAACTGGTAGCTGAATTAATCCTGTGCTTTCAATTTGGTTCAAAGAGTGACTTGAGTGACGGATGTTTCTGCCAATCACTGCATGGCCTGCTTGGCTCGTTGGGTGTGGCACTTCATACACAGGATCTTGCCGTCCAATGGATAGCAGCCGTCTGCGTCTGCTTCTATTGACAGGGGTCGGGCGCAATCCTGCAACCACAAATTAAGGAGAATTATCTTTTAAAGACAATGTAAAATGACTTCCTGAGCACATCTTGCTTCTGTAATGGGACATATTTCCAAATTAAAACAATTAATTAGCAATGGAAAAAACAATAGGGGGAATGAGATTTGACTTTTTACTATATTAGGGAGAGGGGAATAGTGGTTGAATACAATAAATATTATAAGTTGAAAGATTTCCACACCGAATTCTTTTTGGGGTGTCTAAATTCATTTATTAGATTTAAAGTTATGGCGTACATAGCAAATAATATGAATATGGAAATATGCAAACAAGCAACAGTTCCTAGTGCATTAAGACTACCCATGTATCTTGTTTTATCAGACTTTCTAAAAAGACAAAACTGTTTGTTTTGTGTTCATCTATTACCTCACACCGGTAACACTTGAGGTGGAAGTTCTTGTCGAGGGCGACCACTCTGACAGTCTCCTCGCTCCCTGGGGCGGGAATGATGGGCTCGTTACAGCTCACACACAGAGGGGAGAAGCGCCTGTAACACAGACACAGGAAGACAGCCATCAAGACCGGCGACCACCCCCCCACGTCTGATCTGAACCCTGCAGAAAGACGGGACAGCCACCTGTGGTAGTCCTGGACGCAGTAAGGGTTGTTGTTGTCGTCGGTGATGAACGGCGCCCCCTCCAGGCTGCAGGCGCAGGTGCTGCAGCGGAAGCAGTGGGCATGGAAACACTGGCCCACGGCCTTCAGCACGCGGTCCGTGATGCGCTCCCCGCAGCGGGAGCACACCGCCAGGGAGCTCTGGGGGATCAAGGACAGTTATCAACTGCAATACAACAAGTCACTCATAAAGTCAAGGCATGGCAGCTTTATTTATACAGCACCAATAAAAAACCCAACGGTCATTCAGAGGGCTTCACATAGGAGGAAATCACAGCATCACATTTTAAAAGGTGCCGTGTGTAGTATTGAGCAGTTAAATAAAAGATGTAAAACTTAATTAGTTTGGAGGCCAGTTAAAAAAGTATAGTGTTGAGGCAGACCTCAGATTTTTTGGAAGTTTGTTCCAGGAAAACTAAAAGCTTCTTCACCATGCTTGGCTGGAAGTCTGCAGAACCGTATTTAATCAATCGCAAAACATGCCGTTTTTGGTTCAAGTCTTTTCAGAGAGTTGTCGGGAGAGGACTAGAGAACAAGGCTCTTCCTCACCGTGTAACAGTCCTCGCACTGCGGGGAGCTGTCGCGGTCGTAGAACTGCATGCCCTGCAGGGGGCGCTGGCAGCCCATGCAGCAGAAGCAGTTGGCGTGGAACAGCTTGTCCATGGCCCTCACGGCCGGCTGGCTGCGGGACAGAGACTCACCACACTTCCCACACACCTCTGATGATGACGGAGAGAGAGGGAGATGGTGGGAGGATGAGGATTTATTAAATCACAAAGGTTACAGAAAAGGTCAAAAACTGACTATAAACTCAGATCCTGCAGTCCTACTATGCAATAGCAGAACTTCTCTGGGGGTAGACGGCTCAGAGCCTTGGCCAGAAACCCCAAACAGTTGGGGCCGGAGTCATGTTTCATGTTCCCTGGTTTGAGAAGTGTAGTGAAGAAAGCTCCTTTGCGAGCTCCTATTAAAATCCCCCCAAAAGGGGATTTTAATAAGGGTATTTCTACTCTGCCAGTCCACACGGTGTGGATTTGAAACCTTTACGGTGTGGATTTGAAACCTTTACACACTCTTTGTGTCCACTGTAGTCCACTGTGTGTAACAGTGGACTACTGCTGGCCGAGCTCCAGCCACACGATTGGTCGAAACATATATGAAGCTTAAGAAAGTAAAACGCCCTGTTCAACCGGATTGAGCTCGTCTGCCATCAGGCATTAGATATTCAACTTTAGATATTCATCTAACGTCTGATCAATACATATCCTTCTCCCTGCATCTGAATTTGAACAATTTGTGATATCAAAAATGTGTGATAACAATGTGATATAATTTAACATATGAAAGAGTTCAACTAGTTTTCAAATAAAACTAAACAAAACAAGTATCAATTCTCCAAATACAGTCTAAGTATTATAATTTGTTTAAATGTCAACATGTATGATGATGACATTACATGACATGGGCGCAACCTAAAGCCAACAAGAACATATTGAAATGTGCCTCAGCCCCAATTCTTAACTAAATAATGGCATGTTTATATATCTAACATTAACAAACCGTCGAATGCCTCAAACAATACAAAATACAGTTCCCTTATCAAAACAACATCTTGTGTTTTCTGGGCTTGGCTGTGTCTCGACAAGCATGCCTACCTTGTAGCATTCCTACCTGTAGGGGGCGATGTGATGACAGGAGCGTGTGTGTCCATGTCTCTGATGAAGTCCTTCGTCATCCTCTCCAGCTCCTCCACCTCTCTCATGTTGAGAGGCACACCCCCACCCGGAATCGCCATCGGCCCAGGGGGGGAGGGCTACACACACACACACACACACACGCACACACACAATGCCTGCATTATTTAAAAGTATTTTATACTCAAATGGATAAGTGCATCCATATGATTTTATGTTATTTATGGGTGACACAAATATGAGCCCTTGCTGAGTGCTCTCTTAAATAATTCAGCCTTGCTGTCAAGTTCATAAAGGATAACAGGAAGCAGGAAGTTGTTGGGGACTGTACCGTTGATGAGGGCGCTGCTTTCATGGGCTGGTTGAAGGAGGGGGGTGGAGTCACCATGGGCTTTGGTTGAGGAGGCGGGGCAGCAGCCGGTGGACTAGGCCTCACGTTCTCGTGACTGGTGGGGAAGGGAGCGCTCCTGATAGCGCTGGCGGGAGCGAAGGGAGCTGCCTTGTTGGCCGGCTGAGCAGGAGGTGCAGGAGGAGCCGGAGGAGCAGCGGGAGGAACGGGGGGGAAAGAGCTGGGGGCAGAGGGGGCAAGCATAGGAGAGGGCTTTGGTGCTACACCAAACTTGGCTGGGGCATGGTTCAGATTCTGGTTCTGGTTCAAGTTCTGGTTGAGTTTCTGGGCCAGAGAGGTGGCAGAGGTGGCCGTTTTCCCGCCAAAAGCGGCCTTGGGAGCCACCGCCGGGGCTTTAGCCAATGGCTGGGCGGCGGGCGGGGCGGCCGCGCCGGATGCTGCGTTGTTATTGGCGTGGCGGTTTGTTCTGGCTTTGAGCTCCTCGGCCCAGGGCGCGGGAGGAGGCCGGTCCCCCATCTCTGGAGGCGGGAGGAAGGAGAGGTTTGGCTTGGGAGCGGTCCGGGGAGGACCTGATGGCTTTGGCGCTGCTGCTGAAGGGTACTGGCTTGGTAACTGTGGAAACAACAATAACAACAACAACCACAACAAAGAATGAATTATTTAACGCATAGCTTTTTATTGGCTGAGATGAAAATATGCAGGGCAACACTTGCTATTAATGTGGTAGCTCTGAGCGAAGCTAACGGTTGATAGCCACGCGCCGGTGCCTTGCAACTTATCTTGCGTCAACATTATTCCGCTGTGATCCGGTTTCCCTCCAGTTGGGATGAAAACACTTTCCATTTATGGCCCTCTCACTGGGCCCTTTGGCAGCGCACGCTGGCCTCTGCGCACGCTCATGCGCTCCACTAAGTCCTGTGTACGCATCACTCGCTCTCTTGAAACATCCCTGACTCTCTCTTGATGAATCATCACCTCCGTCCTTCCTCTTGTGCCCCCCCCCTTCTGCTTTCTATTTGGATCTCGCGGCTGGGTGTGTGTCCTTCACTCATCGCTGAGCTTCCAACCTGAACACAGACCCAATGGAGCAGAATGGCATCTGGCTCAAACTATTTCCTAATGACCTCACCTTTGCTGCTTTATTCTGCATTGTGCTTCGGATTTGGTCTCTTTTGTTTACACCGTGGACAAAAGCAACCACTAACACACTACAGCCTGTAAACGTTACAGGATGTAGTGTGCTGTGCCTACTATAACCCCTACAATGACTGCACAAACACCAACGGCCTGTTTCCCTGGTTCTCTATTTGGCGTCGCTGAATAGCCATCTCTTCGTACTCTTTATTCCACCAACATCCCCTCGTCTCTGTGCTGTGTGTACCTTGGGGTTGAACGGTCCCCTGGTCTCCATCTCAGACAGCAGGTCGGTCAGGGAGTCCAGCTGTTGGTCGAAACTCGTCTGCTTCTCAATTGGCCTCTGGAACATTGACACGCAGACGCACGTACACACATGTCAAAACAATGTTTTGTTAATATCTGAAAGGTGATTATAAAATGTGGTTTTCACACCACATGTGATCTTTCATGTATTCTATATCCCCCATAACCATAGTCAACATTTATTTGTTAAAGAATGTTAAGACAAAATTGTTAAATTGTGTTTGTTTTACAGCCTGGTGTACTGGGTACATGTCTACTGTGGTCAGGAAACATGTGGTGCAAGACTTCATTTTCTGCTGCTTTGCAACGCTATAAATACTTCATAACGTCTTTAAAAAGTGGCTAATGACTTCGGGGAGTCGTACTTAAACATAGCGCACAGTTTCTTTTATGTGGGCTGGGAGATGTTGCACGGCCCAACTCCCTTGTAATGCTTGGGGGAGCGATCCCGGCACACCAAGACTGCGATCAATCGCCACCAACGAAGGTTTAATGTGCTTCCATGGGAGTTGGACGATCCTACAGGCTAGATCAACAAACCCCACGAAGGAGAGCCCC
>OMKX01056019.1:0-11304 GCA_900302425.1 Brosme brosme
CGGATCAGTTCCTGGTGGGGCTGGGTATGGACCAGGTGGAGCTAGTACTGGATATGGACCAGGGAATGGATATGGACCTGGGGCCGGCTATGGACCTGCTGGCTATGGACCTGGGGCTGGCTATGGACCTGGGGCCGGCTATGGACCTGGAACTGGCTATGGACCCCAGGCTGGAGTGGGACCTGGTTACGGGCCTGGCAGTGGAGTTGCACAAGGCTTCGGCCCAGGGACTGGTTATGGTGGTGAGACAGGAGGAGCAGTTAGACCAGGGTCTGGACATGGACCTGGTTCAGGAGGTAATTACAATTAAAAATCGATATATGATAGTTAAACGATTCCATTTGACCTTTTTGCTGGATAATGCAGCTGTCGGCATTTCTCCACAGGTTATGGACCTGGATCAAAAGCTTCTAAATATGGTACGAGAAAATCATTGTTTCTAACAGATGGTTAATAAGGCCTTAGATCCTGCTGAAGTGCTCATGATCATGATCTGACCTTGCTGCAGGCCAGGGTGCAGCCAGCGCTGGAGGCGTGCTTGGGGGCGCTGCAGGTCGTGGTGGTGAGTTTAAGTTGTCCTTTCAATTATTCTGTACTTTTTTGTTATATGTTGCTTAAGGTACATTTTATCTTTGGCTTTTTCTTAAAGGGTTATTTTGATTTTGGCTTTTTGCCTTTTGTGATTTTCCCGGGGTTAAATAAGAGCAGACCTCTTTTTTGTGGATGGGTTTAGTGACCCCTGTATGTACCCGGTATCGGTTAGCATTCTGAGCACTGATGACAATTCTGAGGTGCCAGAGCATTAGCTTGACAACTTAATTGAATACACCTTCCAGATAATGCAAACATTATTCTGTATTTATCTGGAATATACTTAACTAAATGGGAATTCCAAAAGGAGAATTCTGCTTATTTTACAAGCATACTTACAACAGCACTATTTTGTTAAATCGCCTGTTAAACATAGTTTATTCTAGATACACATGTAAATAGAGTCATAATATGACTATTACAATAGTCCAGATTGAGGTGGTCAGGGATGATGGCAGTCTGGACAGCAGGGAAGCACTTTCCCAGTTAGTCCAATGTAATGTGACCACACATCCAAGACGTAGGGCACCAGGAAGCAGGGAGACCTCATTCCGACCAGCCAGGCCAAAGCCTCATTATGGACAACGAGACCACTTTCTGTAGCCCTCAAACAATGTGCTGCATGGCTTTGTGCGGTTGTTGGATTGATCCAGGGTACAGGAGGTGCTCAAGAAACCGCCTTGAATTAACCTTTTAAAGGCGTATCCCTAAATGACAACATTGTCCTTGTCTTACTTCTTAGAGATATCAAACAACATTATATGAAATCTTCATATGCCTTCGTCATCTCAAGTAGTGCTCACATTCAGCCTCATAAACTATCTCACACCTGCACAGCTGAGCAGAGCAATATTCAAGATGTATTAAGACATAAACCACCTTCAGAGATGAGAAAAGTGAGAAAGAAAACACCATTGAAATTTCAATGTAAAAAGGATTGTCCGAGTGCACACTTGTGTCTTTCCTACTGTTACGGACGCGGACATCAAAATAAACCGCTACTCAGACAGGGCTCCACACATCCACGTTGCTATTGGTGTCCGCGAAGGCAAACCCTCTCAGAAGCGATCATCAAAATCAACCAGCTCCACACATCCGCACTCACCGTGTGTTGTAATATAATAGTCCGAGAAGCTTAACCCTCTCGTAAACCTCAGTCAACCGAGCTCCAGACATCCACACATACCGGCTTCGAGTGACGTCGAAAAGTATACTAACAGGCACTTCGGCGTCAAGAAAAGACTTGCGTTCGAAGCAGAGTGGAAGGGGAGACTGGCAAAACATAGGATTTTACTCCTGTTTTCTCTAAATTATTCTTATTTCAGTAACAATGATAAAATGGCGATCATAAATAAATATGTTGACAATCAAATACATATTATCACATTGACCAAGAAATCTAAAGCCTGTGAGAAGGCTATCAACTGATAAGCAATTAGCTAACATTTAATCCTAGCTGAAAGTAGTTCATATTAGCAGGTGTTAACGTTACAGCTATTTAAATAACGATATCTAACCTACAAACCAAAACACACAACTTAAGTTAGTCATAACTGATAATGAATATAATAATTACAGCCGCTACACAGCTTTTCCCATGTAATTAAGAATCCTACCGTTATTTGGCTCAATAATCCTTTACATAAGACGTTGACAAAGATGGTTGTTGAATCGGGAGTCACCTCCAATAGCGTCCGGCTGCAAGCTGAGGCAGAGCTCACCGAAATTCCACAAACCTAACTTACCTGTAGTTGTACTATAGGTGTCTTATCTCTTGGTTATGGTTGTAAATAGGCATGTATTACAGAGATGTACATTTAAGGCAACTTATCATTAAGGTACACGTGTGATTATATTAATTATTTGTCGTCTTACTTACAAAAAAAACGTCACTAGCTGGATACGATCGCGCTCTCCGATACCAAATGATGCTCGGGGCACCTGCGGATCGCTATACGCCACCGCAGCTAGTAGCTTTCTTTGTGCATTTTCTTTGTTTGTATAACTATAATAAACAGCATCGCTATTGTTTGAACAATTGGGCTAAGACTGGTTTTAGACATCTGGTTACCTGTTTTCATCACCAACCACCGGACGCATCGAGAGTTTTTTCTCCAATGAGGTGGAGGAGGGGGCGGGATAGGTCAACGTGGGGATTTGTGGGAGGGCAAATAACACGATCCATTCAAATGGACAAACATAATGTTAATCACAGAAATTAAGTGAATTTTAACAGGCTTACCAAGACTACACCAACCCTGTGGGTTTTGTGGGCAATCCCAACTGTGGGCTTGCCCACAGAAAGCCCACATGTTGGCCCCAACGGGCAAAACTGCTGTTGGCCCCGCATGGGCTTACCCACAGGGGGACCCGGTGGTTTTTTTCAGGGCAAGCCCACACATTGGCCCCAAAGGGCAATACTGCTGCGGGCCCCAGACGGGCTAAACCACAGGGGGCCCATGTGGGTTTTCTGTGGGGAAGCCCACAGTGGGTTGCCTACAGAAAACCCTCATGGGGCCCAAAAGGGCAAAACTGCTTTGGGCCCCAAAAGGGATAGCCCACAGGGGGCCTGTGTTCTTTTTTGGGCAAGCCCATCTGTGGTTTGCCCACAGAAAGCCCACATAGGGGCCCCAAAGGGTCGGTTGCCCCTGCCCACAATGCCCCACAGTAAACCCACATATTCCCACAGTGGGCCCACACGGGCATGTTTGCTGGGAACTGGCCAACTAGGTTCATGTCAAACACCATCTGGAGGGGCCGCTCGTCTAGCTTACTTTAATAATTACATGTGTAACTTCTTGTCAATTGTGATCTTCAGGCTATGGTCCAGGAGTTGGATCTAAAGCTGCTAAATATGGTGAGAATGAATGTAGGCTACTACAAATATGTGATTTGATGGTAACCGATAAGGGAACTTCTGTTGTACCAAGAAGGTTCTAATACATTTGTACTGTGCCCCCTTTATACTACAGGACAGCAAGGTGGAGTCGGGGGAACGGGCAGTGGTGGAGCTGGAACTGGTACTGGAGCAACCGGTACTGGCCTCGGTACTGGTACTGGTCTTGGTACTGGAGCAACTGGTACTAGCCTGGGTACTGGTACTGGTCTTGGTACTGGAGCAACTGGTACTGGCGTAGGTACTGGTGCTGGTGTCGGTACTGGAGCAACTGGCACTGGTCTTGGTACTGGTACGGGGACAGCTGGAACTGGTACCGGAACTGGTAGAGGAGCAGGTGGCACTGGTACAGGAGTGACTGGTACTGGCCTTGGTACAGATACAGGATCACAAATAGGGACGGGTAAGCCTACGCTTCAATTCAACAAATTCTGGATAGAAAGTAGGACAGATGTGTGGATTGCAGCTACATAACTACATGTTCTGGGTGTGTTTTGTCTGGCTGTGTCTGAAGGAGGAGGACTAGGTGCTGTAGGAATCACCCCTGCCCCTGCGACACAAGGAGGTGTCACCGGCTCAGATGGAGGAGGAGGTATGAGACAGGGAGTGAGCATGTGCACTATCTTCTGCTGATACAAATAGTTTATTTAAAGAACATAGTATGTCTGCCAACAGCTCAAACATGATTTGGTAGTGTTATGAATACGAGTGTGTTGGAGTGTTATTTTGGTGGTGTATTGACTACTAGTGGGTGTGTGTGGGAGTGTTATTTATATTGAACTTCTATGCCTTTTGGGTCTTCTCCTTGTTTTGGATGCCAGGTACAGGAGCTGGACAGGATGGCATAGAGGGTAAGGAGCCAGGAGACAGCCTTGATCTTGGTGTTTTAGAAGGCTCTGGAGTCTCCGGAGGTGAGGGAATATGGGAATGTTGGAGATGGTTTTGTCAGAAACTTATGTTGACTCATATATAGCCTCCCCAGCAATGAATTACCAACATTCAAAGGAAGATTGAGAACATAGGTCCCAGACTGCACGTTACAAACACTTCATTGAAGTAAATGGACTTAATATCTTTTTGACTATTTAAATACATCTATTAAGTGTATGAAGCCTGTCTAATGATGTTGAATAGTTAGTGTTGAGAGGGAACAGATGTGTTCCTGTGGTTTTTATAGGTGGCACTGGTCTCACTGGTATGGGATTAGGTTCTGATGGAGATGGCCTGACAGCAACCGGAATCCCCATCCTTGGGGCAAAACCAGGTATTTACCATGATCAAGCATTTGGTATGCACTTTACTATTATGAATAAAGGACATCTTATCTCATCTATGCTTAACACATTTGGAATACTTTGATTCCTTAATGATGCCTACAGGAATTATTAATTACTGGAATCTACAATAAAAAAAAATGTCATCACGTTTTTTTTTGCTGTTTTGTTGATTTTGTTGTTTCTTGGTGAAATTCACAACCATTGATTTGATTTTTGTCGCTTCATAACCAACAGCTCTTGGTGGAACCAACGTTCCAGGTAGTTCCGGTTTACTTTATATCCATATGTTCTTCCACCTGACTGTACCTCCTGCAGTCCTTTTATTTAAGTAAAGGTTCTGCTTCCGTAGCAGAGAGACCTTTTGAAGTCTGAATCATCAACCCAGACCTTGGCCCTTCCTGTTCCTTCTCTCTCCTAATACGGTTCAGATATTAATCATGCATCACCCATCCAGGCTCCACTTCGTTTGGCCTGCGACCAGCTCCCTGGTGACTGATAGGCTGGTTCTGTCCTAACCCAGATGGGAAGGTCCCTCACAGAATTTTGTTATACATCACGATATGTTTTGTAAAACCAGCCCTTCTAATGCCTTCAGTATCAATCATCAACAGCTCAATGTGTGGTGCAACCTGGAGGTGTGGGAACTTACTTCACATTATTCAACTCTTCCCTGCTCATGAACATCCTTGGATGCATGCTAGTAGACTTTCCTTAAAGTGTTTCATACAAGTTGTCAGATTATTCGCAGTTTAGCCAACAATTGACAACTCCAACATTCATGTTGGACGCTCGTGCCCTCTTCCTCATAAATGTGTTCTTAAGGTGCAGCAGGTCTGCCCTCTGGTGGTTAGAGATGTGTAATGGTTGTTTTTGACACACTATACAGACTGGAAGCCATTGAACTAATTAATACCACACTTGTTTTAAAACCTTTGTTAGCAGGTGCTGGCGGAAATGCCACAGGAGGAACTCTGCCTAGAGCCAAACCAGTTAAACCCCCAGGTGACAGTTTGACCAGCATTTCATTAAGAACAGCATAGTTTATTGGTTTATTCTATCAACATGGCGAAATGTTCAAACATTCACAATAACGAAAAGTAGACTCTTACACATCTTAAACATAATTTCAGAGGAATAGGAGAAAACATTTGACCTGGGCAGTGGGAATAAAATGGGAAGAACAAGAAAATGTATAAATGTAAGAGAAATGTTTGGATTTCAAATGAATACAAAGAATGTAATCAGTGATTAATGAGAATCTTTTGAGAATACCACAGGCAACGTAATGCTAGGGGTTCGATCTCTCTCTTATCACCCCTGCTAAATGGAGGGGTGACAAAAAACATGCATGATTCTTAATCAGAACGTCATAATTGGATGCAGTATTGTTTTGTAATGGTATCACCACAAATTACAGGGTTAATATCATAAGGGCCTGTGCATGTGAACTCCCCATACAGGCCCACAAACGAATATCACAACCAGACTTAAAAGTAGACTTCAGCCCTTACATTGTGTTGTCGATCTGCCGGTCCGCAGTCATCCTCAGAGGAGACACGCCAGGCGATGGGGAAGGGGGCGAAGAGGGCGCATTTCTTCCCACTCCACCTGCATCTACCGGAGGGTCGCTGGGAGGACAAGGAGGAGGTCTGGTGGGAGGTCCAACAGGAGGATCGGCAGGCCCAGCAAAACCCACCCAAGGTGCCATGTGACATGTGATCCTGAAATTGAAGTGTACTGGAAGGTCTTGTGTCTTAATTAATCCCTACTGTTCTGGATTTCCAATAATGTTTTTCCTCTAGTCTATAGTCCTGATGGAGCTGCTGTTGGTGGTGTCAGAGGTACTGGTGTTGGAGCCACTGGTGCTGGTGGTGTCGGAGGCACTGGCGTTGGAGCATCTGGTGCTGGTGGTGTCGGAGGCACTGGTGTTGGTGGAGGTGGAGCCACTGGTGTTGGTGGAGGTGGAGGATCCTCTAAACCAGGAAAAAGTGAGATTTACCAAGTATACATTCTGTAAAACAGAATACAATGATATATACTGTATATATACAGAAACACAGAAGTAACACCAATTCTTCTGCGTGTCTGTATTACAGGCTATGGAAAAGGTGGAGGTATGTTCATACCTCCACCTTTTGTATGTTCAACCTCTGGCCTCACTTCCCTTTCCCTTATGGCAAACATGTATATTGAAGAATTAATTTCATTATGCAAATATGTAAAACGATGACATTAGCCGTGCTAAAGGATGAAATCATTATACCATGATTTGATTGTCACTATGAGGTACCTTAATAATGAATAGAACACATATGAGGTCCGTTTATTGTCGTTTGTTTGGTATAAGTTTGTACCAGCATGCATCTCAGAATATCAACGGTTATGGATATATGGATACGGAACAAACATTACACCACATAAAGACTTGTCTGGTTTTCGAAGGTGCACGTTATCCCACTGGAGCAGGACAGGGAACGGGGAAGACAGGAAAAGGTATTATTCACAGATCATCTATCAACTTTTCTTCATTCATTATCACCACATGTTACAGTCACTATCTCCTATGAATTCTAAAACAACAATAAAGCCATACTGTAGCACAGCTTACAGTCACAACGATACTGACTCTGGCTTGAGGTGTGAGGGCACCAGAATCGCTTGATGTGGCTGTTCTATCTATTTGTTTGAACAGGATATGGGAACCTCGGAGCAGGCGGCCAAGGAGGAGTACGGCCTGGGGGGTACGGGACCGGCCCTGGGGGGTACGGGACCGGCCCTGGGGGGTACGGGACCGGCCCTGGGGGGTACGGGACCGGCCCTGGAGGGTACGGGACCGGCCCTGGGGGGTACGGGACCGGCCCTGGGGGGTACGGGACCGGCCCTGGAGGGTACGGGACCGGGTCCAGTGGCAGAATTCCTGAAGGAGCAGGCAGCCTTGGGATTGGTGGAACAGAGACTGGACCAGGAAGTTACGGTACTGGACCAGGAAGTTACGGTACCGGACCAGGAAGTTACGGTCCTGGACCAGGTCTTGGAGGTGAATATGCACCTGTGAATGCAAAAGATCGGCACATCAGTTGGAAGCCTTTGGAAAGCCGTTGTCTGATTGTCCTCATTCTGCTCACGAAGGCTCCGGGTACGCCACTCCAGGTGGGGCAGCCTCTGGCTCTAGGAAGCCTCCCAAAGGTAGGTGGACCAGACCTTGTAGTGGAGGGTATGCTGATTCACTTCACATCCAAATTCACATCCAAATTCAAAATGTAAACACTTTTTCTTCAGGTTATGGGGCAGCCGCTGGTGGTGCTGGATCCAGACCAGTTGGTGCTGGCTTTGGTCCTGGGGGTGCTGGTATTGGACATGGTGGTGCTGGATTTGGACCCGGTGGTGTCGGAACCAGACCTGTTGGTGCTGGTACCGGACCCGGTAGTGTCGGGACTGCAGCAGGCGGTTTTGGACCAGGTGGCTATGGGCCAGGGGGGGTTGGGATTGGATCCGGGACTGGAAGTTATGGACCTGGATCCACTGGACAAGGTGGATATGGGCCAGTGGTTGCTGGTGTTGGACCACAAGGTGCTGCAGCAGGCGGGTTTGGCCCTGGCGGAGCGGGTGCAGGACCGGGCGGCTCTGGTCCGGGTGGGGCCGGCTCGGGGCCTGGAGGCTACCCTGTCGGAGGTCAAGGATACGGGAAACGGAAGCCTTTCAAATCAAGTGAGTTTTGATGACATTTGACACTTACTTCTTGATTATTTTGAAAGGTTTGCCCGTACCATCACATCATATTATCCAGACCGTATTATCTGCCTTTCCCGGCATCGGCACAGAGTGCTTCCTGAAAGGGGTAACCATTATATTCTCAATGTTTATCCCTTCTCCTATTGGGTACAGACAAATACAGGTCTGGTAATGTAGGACCTGGTGGTGCTGGACAAGGAGGTGCTGGCTTTGGACATGGTGGTGCTGGAACAGGGCCAGGTGGCTTCAGAGATGGTAGTGCAGGAACCGGACCAGGCGGTTTTGGACCTGGTGGTGCTGGTACCGGGACAGGTGGTGCTGGCTTTGGACCTGGTGGTGCTGGCTTTGGACCTGGTGGTGCTGGCTTTGGACCTGGTGGTGCTGGACGAGGAGGTACTGGATTTGGTCCTGGTGGTGCTGGTGCCAGTACAGGTGGCTTTGGACCGGGTGGTGCAGGAACTGGAACAGGTGGCTTCGGACCTGGTGGTGCTGGTGCCGGGACAGGTGGCTTCGGACCGGGTGGTGCAGGAACTGGAACAGGTGGCTTCAGACCTGGAGGTGCTGGTACCGGGACAGGAGGTGCTGGCTTTGGTCCTGGTGGTGCTGGACAAGGAGGTACTGGCTTTGGTCCTGGTGGTGCTGTCTTTGGTCCTGGTGGTGCTGGACAAGGAGGAACTGGCTTTGGTCCTGGTGGTGCTGGCTTTGGTCCTGGTGGTGCTGGGACAGGAGGGGCTAGTTTTGGACCCAGCAGCCTTGGACCAAGAAAACCATCTAAATCAGGCTAGTACTGATCATTGTTGGAAGTGAGATTCAAAGAGATATCAACCAGAGTAGTCAGAGGATTGTGGAGGAGTTTTATTCGTCTTGTTGTCTTGACAGGTTACGGCGCCTCATCTCTGGGTGGAACCGGCTATGGGCCAGGTAAGGGTTTGTGTTCTTAATAAATCTGTAAAATGTTGACTAATCTACTAATCCACCTGTGAATTTATGACTAACTCAGATAGAGAACATCAACTCTCCGTCTTCAGCCAAACACCAACATCTGAACACCCATTGGTGGTTTTGGGCTGGTGGCGGATAAATGTTCTTGTTGTTAAACATGGCAAATCAGTGTTGGCCAATTTCAGTCACCATTGTACAGTTGATTGTTGGTGTTTGTTGGGCCATTGTGCAAACACCTTTAGAAATGATCAAAGTCCTGGATTAAGAGTGTTAAACCATGAGAAGGGCAAAGGGGTTCAGATACTAACCTTCATGTACCTATGTCCACTGGAGGCGGGGCAGGTGCTAACCCTGGGGGAGTCGGTTTTGGTCCTGGAGGTGTCGGACCAGGTGGGTACCGCCCTGCAGGAACTGGCACGGGAGGTTATGGGCCCGGAGGTGCTGGACAAGGCAGATATGGACCAGCAGGTGGGGCTGGTGGATTTGGCCCTGGTGGACAAGGACTAGGAACAAGAAAAGCTCCTAAATCGGGTTACGGTTCCTCCTCCGGTGGAACAGGCTTTGGACCAGGTAGCTCCATCCGCTGTGTTGACATGTTAAACAACAGTTCAACAGATGGTCGTCTGTTAAATACATCTGTTCATCTGTTTACATCTCACCCTGTCCAGCAGGTGGTGCAATTGGAGGTTTTCCCAGTGCAGGAACGGCAGGTGGAGTGGGAGGAGGTGCAGGAGGTAATCTAGGTAAGTTCTGGTTCTCTAATGCAAGTCAGGCACAGTCTCATTGTAAACCCTCTGAGGCCCTGAAGACTGAGGCCTTACAGACATGAGGACAACATTCTCATCAGAAGCAATGACTTACTATTTTGGGGAAGCCAATGTTATGTTGCTACGTATTGTGGACAAGTTTCCCTCGGAAAGTCTGCCGAGAAGAAGACTAACTGAAAGGGTCCATAAAGGAGTTGAAAAGTTCACAGCAGAGCCCTCACTGACTTTACGTGAGCCTGAAGCCACATTTGTGTATACGAGGCTGCATGACACGTCTTTACACATATTTATTCTTTTAATGGATTGTTTGGTGGAGCTGGCTACAGACCAGGTGAGCGGCTCCAATAAGTTACCATCTGACTTGGGAACAGGGATGTGTTCCTTTCAAAAGGACCCCCATGTTAAACATCAAGAGCACCACCATTATTGACTGTGGTGTTGTGTTGGTGGCTCCATTTGGTTTTGGAGTGTTGGTTTCTACACTCTAACACACCTGTGTGTTCAGGTGGTGGAGCAGGAGGAGCAGGAGGTGCTGGCCAGGTAGCAGGAGGAACAGGCGGAGGCCAAGGCGTATCACCGGGTCAGTTTGCAGTATGAAGTATTGTTTCATCAGTGCATCAACAAATACAGAATCCATCTGTTCCCTTTGGATTGGCGTCTTATTAGTTCTCCTCCAATTCAAATTTTCTGTGGTCTTATAATAATGGTTAAGGAAAGCGTGTATGACAGCTTGTGGTAACAAGGCTGTATGCACAGTGCATAGACATATACTGGGATGTAGTTATGCAATGTAATACATGCATCTTTCCAATAGGGGGCGTTGGTCCTGGAACTGGGGGTGTGAATCGTGGGAATTATCCAGGTTGGCTCTCTTTCCACACACACACACACACGCACACACACACACACACACACACACACACACACACACACACACACACACACACACACACACACACACACACACACACACACACACACACACACACACACACATGCACACACACACACTCAAGACTCTCAAGAGACCAAACACATGCCAGGCCATTATCTTAGTGTTCATCATAATCATCTTCATCACGATGGTTATCAAACAATG
>OMKX01056020.1:0-28457 GCA_900302425.1 Brosme brosme
TATATCAATACAGAAGTACAATTGGTGTACGATGACAGTAGATACATATGTTTTAATAAAAATTATATAATAAATCAACAGAAAGCTGTTTTTTTGTGTATGGTATAGCTCATATTTGAATCTAAACTATAGCTACCAACTGCATACAGCTATAAGGCTTGTATTATTATTATTTGTTTTTACAGAATTTCATGAACACCCAATCTGTATTTGAGTTGGCCAATGTACTTTAAATATACACACGAGAAATTGACATTTACAAACAGATAATCATACAAGCATTGCGGGACTTTTACTTTGAAGACATTGTCTTGGCGGATGTTATTTTTCACAATCTCACCAGACCAGATCAGGAAGTGGTGCATCTGCTAGAGGAAAAATAAAAATTTATTGGCAAAAATAAACTATCCACGTCAACATGCAGATCTGCAATGTTTGCCGCGACCAGTCATCAAAATATAGATGCCCAATCTGCCAAATCAGATAGTAAGTACCTTTTTAGTTATCGTCCAGCCCAAGCTAGATAACCGAGTTAATTTAAGCGATGGCTTTTAGGCTCAACATTGGCAGTTTCAAGTTATATATGCTATATATTTATATGAGCTTTTTATGAAATTGAGACTGTACCCCACGAGTGACTTGAGTGGAATAGATAGACCACTCTATACACATGTGCCTCTGTTTGGTGTCACGTTATTACGGTCCGTAAATCACGTAATAAAGCAAGGTAAAGGTGAAACGTTCCGGCTGGTGTAAAATCGTTACCCACTTTTTGTAGCTGATCAAATGTTGCTATACAGTTGAACGTTACATGTAACTTACAACCATAAGGACACCACCAGGAAGTGTCAGTACGTTATCCATACATTAAAATAAAATGCCAGGGCAGTTACAATGTAATGAGAGTCGCTTTGTTGACAACATTACCACTAAAACAAATTACTTGTTATTTGTTTTCTTCATTCACTAAGTTGTTCGCTTGGCTGCTACAAGAAACATAAGGGTAAGTATTCCTAAATTCCATTTCCACTACAGCGCTTTTTTTTGACCGTGAGCACATTACAATGACACATTACAAAGTATGCACCCATAATGAAGGTGTTCCTTCTCACCCAAAACTTACCTTTAAACGTATCATTCTCTATCCAGACAATTGCCATCGTGTTGAACAGCCAGCCCCTGTTACCCCTGAAACAAGGACAGAAGGTATGAAAAGTCTTGGAGGTTGCAGTTGTCTTCAACTTGGAATTGACAGATCATGTTCAGTGGCCTTGTGGGCCATGAGAAACCCCTACATATTTATATATGTATTTAATGACAAAGACTACTATGTACAGTGTGTGAAGTTTCACTGGTCTTCATGTAAAGTAATATATGGTGAAATATGGATCAGTCTGTCAAACACATTGTTACTTGTTAACATGACATACTTTTGGCAATTGACTTGACACATTTTGACAGTACTTTAATTTTGTCTCTGTAGAACCATGGAATGTGGATGACATCCTCCTGAAGGAAGAGGATTATATCGACAAAGTTCCCTTGCAGAAACTTCAACTGCTGAGTATGAGTTTGGACTGACCTGTAGAAAGACCACATGAGATAGGATATGGGGTTTAGCTGTCTATTAGCATTGAAACAAAATGTATGAGTAGTCCATCATCTGAAAAGGAAATGTGAATTATCAAAACATTTCACTTTACTTAATAAATAACAAAGTGTGTTACTCATCAAGTGAAGTGCCAAACATTTCGGTTTCAACGCTGTTTCAGATCACTAATAAAACCCAATTTTGTTGCAACTCATTTAGTTGTAACTCATCAGACAATGCAAGCGCCTTTAAGCTGTCACTTTGGTTCTGGCAAAAAATTGTATGGACTAAATGATTCATATACAATAAAAAATAACCATTACCTGCAACCCTGGTTGCCAGTTTAGATATTACATCCTGTGACTTCTGCCCTTCTCCAGGCCAATCAGAGGAGCTAAAAGGCCTTCTTCGTAACCCCCACCTGCGGCAGTTATTACGCTCCATCGACTCAGCGGACCGTAAGGACGACGCTATGAGAGCAGCCATGCAGGAGCCTCTGTTTGTCGAGTTCTCTGACGAGTGTTTGAAAGTTGTAGAAAATGACCAACGCAAAGCGTTAAGACCAGGGGCCACTGAAGACTTCTAGAGGTTTTGTTTGCATTAGGTTTTTGTATTTGATTCATTTCTTTGTCTGTTTTTTTTATGCAATGTAACAACTGGATGAATAAAATGTATTTTCAAAACCATCCATAATGCCATTTGGAAAAAAACTAATTAAGAATGGAGTTGCAAATTTCCACTGCACAGTAAGTAAAAATTAATTTGTCACGCGTATCAGATCACAAAACACTTTTAATGACACAATATAATAATAATAATTAATAATGTTGGTACTTTGACATGATGCAAAGATGGTATATCCGTTATTCCTTTGATAAAACACAATCGACATGTCAAAAAATACAGGTTCAGAGGTACAGAGAATTGTTGGTCACATGAATCTTGCAAAGAGTTTACTCTAAAGATGAAAACCAATGCCATCACCAGCAGCCCTTACATGTTATAAAATCATCTCAAATTGTGTTGTTTACTTTGTTGTATGATAAAAGGAGCAATTAATCAACAAGTAAAGTTCTTAAAACTAAAACACTGATCTAATGAAACTCACAAAACATATATAAATTCTCTAGTCATGTAATGCACTTTTCTGGAGGTTGGTATATATTACATGCAACTCTACTTTGTAGTGTGAAAAGCCCCTTTGAGTCCTCTTTGGTGTGTTCATATCTGCAGTAAAACCTGCACCTGAATATATAACGACCATTTAGCTTCAACAACAAAGAATTCAAATAAATATGAAGGCCCATCAAATTACATCTCAATATAAAGGAAGGCACTTGCCTAAGGCCAATTAGTTCCTTTAAAAGCAACTACAAATAACATGCATTACATAAAAGGTGCAATATCAAAAACGCTATGGCTAGAACTTACTTCCAGGTTTAATTAATAGACTAAGGAACCTGTCTTTTACATGTCCCTTCATTTTGTGCTTAGCCTATACAATAAAACATTTGGCAGCAAGGGTTTGTGGAATTTGATATTTGAGCACAGGCTGGGGTTCTTGCTTATTTCATAATTTTCTGCTTGATTCAGAATCCAAATGGGCTTGAAACTTTAGTGATACTGTTTGGTTCTTATGACGATATTTAACAAAAAACAAGAAAACACCGTTGGCAAAAAATACAATTTTGACAAGGAATCAAGAACAGTATCTTGAACAATTTGCATGGCGTAAAAGATAAAAAAAGTGCAGCAGAGTTTTAGCAGTAGAAAAGTTCCCTGTGATTCGAGTCTGATCTCACTAGAGCAGCGTTTTCAATCATTTGTTCAAGTAGTTATAATTTCGGCTTGTCTTTAGTCTTTAGTGTATAGTAATGTCTAGTGTTATCTACAGTCAAATGCATTACAGTGTTTTCTCCAGTAGGATCTGGTTAAACCCTGTCACTCCGTCTCTTCTCAGGTCTGGGAGCATGTCAGCGTAGAGCAGTGGAGATCTCTGGTAGTGGAGCTTCACAGATCCCTAAAGAGCAATGCAATTGTTTAAACCATGAATACATACAAACAAAAAACATACAGAGAATCACCTTACATCATGGATATTCTGCAGCAACAATGAGTGCATCGCTACTCACCCTTGGCTGAGCTCTGATGGAGGCGACCCCGTGCTGGTACTGGTTGGTCTCCACCTTGTAGTCTCCTCTGCTGGAGGAGGGCAGGTTAAGGCAGGCCAACACCGACACCATCTTCTGGAAGCCCTTGGCCGTCAGGGATACGCTGACCGTGGGAGCCGAGGCCAACGCCAGGCCCATGGGCCAGCCGAGCACCGTGACGGGTCCCTGGAGGCTGGAGAGCTGTACCGAGCCCATCTCGCTGACCGCGGGGTGCAGCTCGGGCATCTGGGTCTCCCCAAAGTCCTCTGCGTCATCCAGCTCCACCTCGGCTAGGGCGTCCATTGAAACCTGCGAAGGGAAACGACACAATGTATTATAATGGCTTATTGGGGCTTTCTGTCCCATTGTTCTTGTTGTTTTTAAATGGACCGGACAGGGAAGGTTGACAGGAAAGGGAAGGACCTGTAATTGTAGGACCGGAGGTTGAAAATGAACCTGGGTGTCACTAAAAGGGTTATTGCCTATTTGGCTAGTGCCCTAGCCGGTTGCGCCACCCAGACTTGCACTGTGAACTTGTGGCCAAACACTGCATGGAGGTATGGGGTGTGACCAAACATGAAGAGATCGTCCCACACAAAGAAAAAGTTAACTTTGTGCCATCAAAACAATACAGTACAACAAGGAACCTCATGAAGTAAAGCATTTTTAGCAAGGCCATTCATTTTGGGGGGGCTCGCTAATGCCGAGACTCACCCTCCACCTCCTCCAGGCAGTCTGGATGACCTCGGCGGCCCTCTGCCACCTGTGGACCGCCCGTCTGACCAGCCACGAGCGCACCCCTGCAGGGGACACAACACACGTCATCCTAATGGCCACCCAGGGCGCAGTCAACACAGTACTGAGGACGTGTGACGTATGGGACACAGTGTTCTGTTGACACAGATGCAAAGTTTCCCCACAGAGCAATAGGAAAAGAGTGTTAGGAGGGAAACTCATTTGAAGGGTTTTATGCATCACTCTGGTGTAACTAATAAGAAAGGAAAAGTACGAGGCTAGGTGAGAAAACAATCTAGTACAATTATAAACAAGCATAGGGAGTGTAAAGAGATAAAGCTTTCTACTGAAACTGGCCTAACCTATGGTGGACCACCAACTTCTACCACGTAATAATGATTGTTGGTTTAATATATCGTTGTGTGTGAGGGTGAGTTGATTAATGTATGAGCCCAAATCATTGAGGAGTGGAGCTCTGTCCGAAGGGGATCATGATACGGTTAACCTCGGAAAGTGTGTGCACTGCACTGACTCAAATCAGTCATCACCTGCCAGCCAGCTAGAGAAGTTAGCGATCATCACAGCCAAACAGATGGGAGCACAGCCACAGTGCATCTGCAGCATTAGCACTGAGCTCAGCTAGCACCGAGCTCAGCTAGCACGGCCACAACCAGGTCTCATTAGTCCCCTTACCGGCTTGGATCAGCACGGCGGCCCGTCTCCTGGCGTGCCGTCGGCGGAGCTGGTACTGGCGCCAGCAGCACTGGATGGAGAAGGCCTTCCGGGACAGGATCTTCTTCCTCTGGTTCTCAAGAAGCTCCAGCTGCGGAAGACAGTTTAAGTTCTGGGGCCGTAGTTTTCAGGACTCTCAGTTACTCCAAGGAACTGCGCTAAAGTGAACCTCTGACTCAAAGAACTCCCACCTCTCACACAAGTGAGACATGGGAGTGAGTTACCATGGCTCCTACACCTAGTCTGAGTGAAGAGTAGGACCCGGATATGAGGAGTGAGAGAAGTCACTATTTAATGACCTCATCAGCCGTAAATTTAAATTTTGAGGAAATTTCTAACATACACATAATAATATGTACATAATACAGCTATATCTCGATTTATACATTTCATTTTCTAAATTAAGCACATCACAAAGTGGAGATTGCTACAGCCACTTTCAGGTCTATGCCGTTCTGTTGACATAACGTAATGTTAACGGAATAAAATGTTATTTCAGTTCATAGCTTCTTTTTTCGGTTTGATTGGGTTAGGTTTTTTTAGTCGGGGAGCTTCAATGCATCCATAGTAAAAAAAAAGGAAGTCTCAAAGGAAAATCTCCTACGGTGACTACGGGTGACTTCCTGAACCCTTGTCCATCTAGTAAAAAAAAACAAAGCCTCCACCCAATTATAGAATACTACACTTCAGGTGTGTCTAAAACACGTCTCACCATGTACTGGGTGAGGAAGGCCTTGGTCCTTCCACAATGCACCAGGGAGCCATGGGAATCGCTCTTCTCTTGGTACACGGGCCCAATGGACCGACGGCCCAACGCCTCACTAACTATGGCGTCCACTGCTGTCCTCAGAAGGTCATTATGACCAGGCTCCAAATCTAGAAACAAAGAGAATGGGTTCAACCAAGCTAAAGCAAAGCCACTTATGTTGCACATTTGCCAGTTGATGTTGATGATAATAAATCATTGTAAATGTTGCATATATGTGGGGATGTATGGTTAAAATATTGCAGGGTTACATTACAAGTTTAGGAGATGTATTGCTGGTATGACATTTTTTCCTGGTGGTTAAACTTAAATTACATTTCCTTATGGATTAACCAAGCAATGCACAGTACTCAGAATCTCTGGTATGGTTCGGTGAATGGAGAAACAGTCGCCTTAAGAGCCCACAACAATGGATTACAACATAAAAACAAAACCCATGCCTGGATCAAGCAAACAAATATGCAATCATCGGCCACTAGTGCTAAGGAAACACCGATGAGTTTATGGAAACATGCCAAGCTATTTGTGAGGATCAAGAAGAGGCACATGCAGTTTGCATTTACCTCAAGAGTTCTACAGAGGAGTGGAAAGATTTGTTATAATAGTCCTGATCTTATGAAGCAGATTGAAATGTCCCAAGAGTAGCAGAGAGAATGAGCATTAAATGTAATAAGGAATCGAACAACGGAAAAGGGAGAGACTCGCAGACCTGAAGAGAGGAAATAAAGTTAAGCTCTAGTCAACTATAAAAAATTGACAGCATTAAACATGAATAAAATGTATTTTAATACAGAACTTACCCTTACTATGAACCAGTTGCTTGATTTCTGAGGATCTGGAAATCAGCCCATAGCGTTGAATGAAGCCACTGAAAGGAATTCT
Organism: Brosme brosme; assembly: GCA_900302425.1. Classification (NCBI taxonomy): domain Eukaryota; kingdom Metazoa; phylum Chordata; class Actinopteri; order Gadiformes; family Lotidae; genus Brosme; species Brosme brosme. The sequence continues at coordinate 6,857 of OMKX01056020.1, forward strand.
GTCAAGCAGAACAGAAACATTGTCTGTTACAAACCAAAGACATTTGAATTGTTGGCCTGTTGAAACGCTGCGTTCAAATACAGCCATGGACACTTTACCTTATGGGGAAGCCTGCAGCGCTGATGTGTATAGTCTCCACAATCCCACAGGCCTCCAGCTGCATGATGACCTGCAGTCAGACAGTAGAGGGTTTGATATGAATGTCCTCGCCATATAGTGCTCCATATTTTATAGTGGTAAGGAGGGTGTTTGACCTCCAACCGAAAGGTTCTTGGCTTAATCCCCAGGTGTCTGCAGTCTACCTTTAGGCATCACTTAGCGAGATGCCAATAAGTTATTTGCTAAGTAATTAATGAGCAGATGGGGATACCACCTGCTCATTAATTACTTATCAATGTAAGTCGTCTTGCATAAAAGCTTTTGATGAATATTATTTCATTTGATATGATAGTATTCAAACTGTGTGAAAGTGTACAGGGGAGCAAGAATTGCATTGTACAGGTCAGCGTAAACATGTCAATAAAGCATCAAGCTTGTGTAAAATAGCATCACCTTTCATTATTCTGGTAGTATAACAAATAATACCAGGCTAAACATAGAAGGACCAATCAGGGTTCAGAGTGCAGGAACACCTACCTCCCTCTTGTGGAAGGTGAGGGGCTTGCAGTCTGGGTTGGGTTTGATGCAGCGGGTGTAGTGAGGAGTGGTGCTGTGGAGGATCTTCATCAGGCTTTCCAGAGAGTTCTGCAGCCCGGTAGAGACCATCAGCAGAGAAGGCAACGCAGCAATATCAGTTAGAGACATTACTGACTGCTACACATGTTTGAGAGATGGTTGTGATGATGATGATGATGAAATAGAGAAATCTGGTTGTGAATAAAAAATACATATCAAATATACATTGGGTTCATTAACGTTTCTTTGTCATACGGCAAGGAATAAAAGATATACAATTTACGGTAAATGGACTGCATTTATATCTGCCCTGTGGCCACTCAAAGCGCTTCACAATAAGCACCTCACATTCACCCATTCATAAACCGACGGTGGTTTCAACCATGCCAGGGAACAGCCAACCCGGCGGCAGCACTTAGGGTGAGGTGTCTCAATATGGGTCACCTCGATACTAAGCTAGGAGGACCTGGGGACAGACACCCTGCTATACCTCCATGGCCACTGCCTGATCACACACAAAACATAACATCAATCAACCGGATTATCCTGTTAAGCGTTAACAAAAACTTTTGAAGAGCGACATGCCTGTTCATGTTTTGTATTATTATTATTGTGTGAAAGAAGGAATGTTTTAGTATTTTACTGCAGGCAAGTGCTAAAAATAGCTAACTAATGTAGTTACATGGGGTCTGGCACGCATTGTGTGATAAGACCATAAGGGGAAGACCCACGTAGGAACCCTGACGCGAAGCAGCTTGGGGCTGTGAATCCGCTGTCAGGATGTCATCCTGCACGAGGTTGTCAATCAGCACGCTCCAGCAGCGCTGGTGGGTCACGTGGTGTTTTCCCTTTGAGAGGCATTTGCGTCAAATTAAGTATTCAGGTACATGTGCCTGTTGCATTACAAAAATGTGTCAAGCTGTTATAGTAAGCTGCACATGATTATCGTTTTTGCATCAAATTCCTTCATACGTTCACAACATGAATTCCAATCGATTAGCTTCATCCTTTCCCCCCCACGTTCATTCATTGGGGTTGAATGAACGCCAACCTGCCAGTTGGCGCTTTAAAGGGAAGTGGAGTGGATTTCCCGCCAAGCCTGTGTAAAGCAGGTGGAAGGAGTATCTCACCTTGAATTTAGCGACCACGGTCACGACCTTACTGAGTCCCCGTGTGGCCGTTTCCTCTGGTTCCTGGTCCCCAAAGACCTGGCCCAGCAAGGGGTTCCCAGATGCCTTGAGCAGTGCGATGATCTCCGGAGGCACTGGGTCCTAATGCCCCGAGGATATAGCGCAATAAAAGACATCAACAGACCTTTTAGTCATTTAGGCAGACGGGAATTTAGACACATCATTCAGGAGCAGGTAGTGGGTTAGTCGCCTTGTTCAGCCACTATTCTATCCTGCCTTACTGACAGATTTCGACCTTTTCGTATTCCAACATTCAATCATCTGATTACACTACCTGTAGGCATTCTTGAGAAAGTAAATCACTGTCCAGCACCTATCTTCTACATAATGACCCATCTCTCAATGCCAGCCAGTCCCTTTGGATAAAAGCATCAGCAATACCTTATTTTTCTCCATCATGCCCTCGATCTGGTAGCTGACCGGCCCGGCGTAGTGTGTGACGGTGAAGTGGGGCTCCTGGCTGAACTTATCCCAGCTGATGCTGCCGCGGTCGCCCAGCTCCTTCTGCATGCGCACGCCGAACTTCCCGGCGTCCGACGCGCGGTTGAGACGGCTCTCCTGAGGAGAACAAAATTCCATGTGTGCACGTTGAGGAAAACTAAAAAAAAGCCGGTATTTGCGGCCCAGGACCGACCAAATATATTCCCTATATTCGAACTACCGTGTATAAATGTATTCCATAAGATCTACACTTTTTTCTGCCCCCTGCTTGAGACCGACTTATGAATCACGACCCACAGTTTGAAAACCCCTCGAGATGAAGATGGAGGTGGCCTGACCTCATTGAGCAGAGAGAAGACGCCAGTGGGGTTTCCCTCGATCAGGTCCAGGCAGCTCTGGTTGTCCTGGTACCTGACGAAGGACCACTCCAGCCCTTCTGACACGTACTCCTCCTGGGTGGAGGAACACAGACAGGGACACATGTACGAAGACCCAATCAGATACAGGAACACATGTGATATCCAATCAGATGCAGCAGAGAGAGCTTAATGTTGTTTGTTCAGCTCAGTGTAGTACGCATCTCCAATGACTACATGTTGTAAATGAGTGGTTCATTCCTTATATACAAGATTAAATCTTTATAGCAAATTAGATTCAAAAGGCAGAAGTCAAGGCCTTTTCAAGCTCTTATCAAATCATTCACAGGGGAATATTATTATTATATGAATGAATTGTGATAGGTAAACTACAGTGGAATTATTACTTTTCACATTACAGACAGCAAATTTGCACAGGATTAAGATCCATGGCGACCGCAATCATTGCAGTTATCAATAGACGTTCCTAGCTATAAGAAAAATCCTCCACCCATAGAGAGATCTCCCTCCCTTGCTCTACTTGGACCGCTGGTTCTGTTCGACCGGAACCCCCAAGGCCGGGTGAGCGGTCACCTGCTGTGCACGGAGATAGTGGGCGACAAAGTGCTGCTGCAGCTTCTCGTTGGCGTAGTTGATGCAGAGCTGCTCCAGGTTGTTCCTCTGGAAACATTCAAAGCCGTACACGTCCAGCAGACCTGGAGGGCACCGAGGGGGACAGAGCAGGTCACGGTTGAGAATACCATGCAACATCTGGTCCAGCAGAACTATGTTATGGTGTGATGTTGTACCTATGAAGTTGCTCCAAGTGGAGTTATCCGCACAAATGCTGTTGTTTATGAACGTGGTCAACCACTCAAACAAGCTGTTAAACAGAGAACAAAGATACAACTTAATTACGACAAAAGCAGAGACAGACAATGGCTTCTGACAGAGCTCTAGATCTGACGGTTCACTCGATGCTTTATACTAAAAAGGACAACGGCAAGCCTCTGCATGACTTGTATCCTCGCCCCATCCACACAAGCGTTATCCGGCCCAAATCTCCACGCCGCAACCATGACTGTTCAGCAGCACTACTCACTGAGCATAGATGACCTTGGCCAGGCAGTCCCTCCTGACGCCACACTCGGAGAGGGAGCAGGGCTTGAGGATGCTCTGCTTCCCTGCCACCAGAGTCCTCACCGCCAGGCAGGCCCTGAGCTCCTCGGCAGGAACACCCAGCAGCCCAGCGGCGCTCTGCAGGTACTCTGCAGGCCGAAGGCGGAGATACGTTAACAACCGCACTGAGGTCCTGAGGAGATTGAAGATCTCGTATGTATGGTAGGAAACGGATACCCCCGCGACACACCTTTGGATTGACCCTCCAGGGCGCACGGTTCGGACTCTTTCACTGGAGGGTTAAAGGTTATATTCCCCAACTGCAGAATCCCTGCCAATATCTGCAGTCAACATAAGTTACGTTGAAAGTCAGGCAAAATATTATGTTGTTGTAACTTATAGGTTGTTATACAGTTGTGATAAAACCTAAAATCGCACCCTGAATATTTCTGCCTGCTTCTCAGACTTGATTCCCAGGTGAGACATTGCCTCCACGGTCTCCTGAAAACAGTCCTCTGCAAGGAAGTGAGAGACAAAATGAAGTAACAAAATAGACCATTAACAAAACTAGAATATGATACAAGAATGAATACGATACAATACATGATAATACATGAACGAAGCAGATAGTTACCCTCCAGTGTTTTCTCCGCCTTGGGAAGCCAGTTAAAGCTCTGACCGTGGGCCATCTTCCACTCCTTCTTCTGCTCGCTGGAAGCACCTTTCATCATCTGCCATACACCCAAGAGTTCAGTATCTCCACATTCACTTACTGTGAAACCCCATCAGGAAATGGAGAAATGCAATGAGCCTAACTAGCAGAACCAACTCTTATGGTCTATGCAAGATGATGTTGCTATGCCAATGTCACTTGCCAATGACCCTATGGGTTTACTTTCCCCATAGGGTAACATATGTTTTCTGTGGACTTGCCTGGTAAAAGATGTGGAAGTTCCTCTCGTTGGCTGGCTGGCAAGCCACCCTGGTCTTCTCCAGTAAGTATGTTTGAACAGACGCCCCCACCAAAAAGTGAGACCTTCACAAGCACAGAGAGAGGCTTACCGGAAGACCCATAGTTAATGATAGGAAAACGTATCCTCGTCACGATGATCATGATGATCATGATGATCATGATCATAATCTATACAGCACTTTTCATTGCAAAGTAACAATGTGCTTCAGAAATTACAAAACAAAATAACATATCCTAAAAACAGATCCTAAAAACAGTAGGGCAGAGTCAATCAAAAACAATTTCAATGTAATTTAAAAGCGATTTAAAAGAAAAGGTTAGGTAAGACTGTGAAAAGGACCGTGGTGAGGCTCAACAGACAGTGGGGTGAAGAGTACCTGTCAAGCTGGAGCTGGATGTACTTTCCAAAGCGGCTACTGTTGTGGTTGCGCAGTGTGCAGGCATTGCCTACATATGGGAGAAAGCATCCCAATCAGTGACCTTCTCAGTACATTTCAAGCAGGGATGGTGGTGATATGACCCTCAAAATACCCTATTTTACCACCAGGTGGTGTGATTAGACATCACAAAGACCAGCCTACCAGTTGGGACAGTCCACTGGGGAGGCTGCTCCATCTAATCATACATTTTGGTGGACACTCCTATGTGTGATGTCACTATAGGATACATTTTGAGATTAACAGCTAATCTTCACACCTGGTGGCAAAATAGGTGCACTTTAAGAGGTGACCGAAGCATCCCTAGCCAAAAGTGTAATTGATATTACAACTGTAATACAACTGGGGACAAAAACACCTAGTTGTGCCACTGTAACTCACCGAAGGCCTCCATGATGGGGTTGGAGTCCAGAACTCTCTTCTCTATCCGGTCCACCGCATCCTGGCTCTTCAGCACTGAGGACGAGGCTGCTACTGTAGCATAGTACTTCATCAGACACCTCGACGTCCACGTCTGTCGGGCAGGACATCAAATGTTATTAGTTATGGAATCACTGAACACTAGGAAACGGGCTTTGAATAACCATCAATAACAGTACTGCATCCAGTTATTTATGTGAATCTGTAGGGGGTAAATAATTCATGCTGACCATTTCAAATGTGCCATATCTCTGTACCACAAGGTGTTATGGAATAGGGTTGTCCTTTACAACATTACGAATGCCAACTATCAGCATCAACCAATTTTATTAGAACGCTTATTTAGATTGTTTACAATTCAAAAATATATATATTTAGCGAAACAAATGATTGTCAAAGACTAAAACAGTTTTGGAAGGTTAGTCACTGTGCAAAACACACCTTAAGAATCAACCAAAACATCATTTCATCTCACGGCAAAACTCATGGCAAGCCCTCTATACACACAACTCGACCTAATTTATCACTTACGACACACAACCATAACATGGGTGCACATACCTTTCCTGCCCCACTCTCTCCACTGACCACCAGAGACTGGTTCACTGGCTCCAGCTGGCCCTGCACATTCCTGTAGGCCTCCTCCGCCACGATGAAGATATGGGGCTTGGCCTCCTGCAGAGAACAGTATAGCATTTGTAAAATAAATGCCCTGGTGCATTATGGGTAATCAGTTGATGGAATATTCCATTTTTTATTTATAAAAAAAAGGTATTTTATTATGTTATAAAATACTAAACTGATGATGCCTTCAGTTCCTATGGCAGAGGCAAGGATGAGTGTGAATCCAGCCAGAGGCCAGTGGAAGACCCAAAGTCTGTGTCAGTGTGTGTGTGTGAGGTACCTGGGGCTGAGGCGCGCTGTGGTACTCCCTCATCACGTCCAGGGAGTAGAGGTCTGGGATGGGCTGGAAGGGGTTGAGGGCCACCAGGGTGCAGCCTGCGTGGGTGTAGAACACCTGGGCACGGTACCTGGCCTGCAGGCATTTCAGCACTGAAATAGAATATCAGCGTAATTGTAAGATTGGACTCAATCACAAATGAGGAAAAACAAACGTAGAGGGGGATGTACAAAAAGAGATGGATATCATGTGGTGGGAAGCTTGCAGAAACTTTCCGAAACATCAAGACGAGTTTCATTTCCATCCAATTCAGCCCAGCAGGAACTCGGTAGCAATATATGTGACATGTCAGGAGTAAGGATTGCCAAGAATGGCAACAGAGAGCCAGTGGTTAGGGTTTTTGATTCGCAGGTGAAAGGTGTCCACAGTCAGATTTAGCTCATTTTAGCTGTTGACATTTTGACAGACTGATCTTCTGTGATGCGACATCATTGGAGCTGTAGTTATTCATGCATTAAGGCTTTGGTTGTAGCGCCTGCATGTTTTTATCTGGGTAAATACACAGTTCCTGGAGCCCATCAAGGTGAAATGAGGTTAGACTCATGACTCGGAAATAAGTTACTTGATTTTTCCATTGCACTGCAGTCCCGGCCTATGTAAAGTAGTGGATAATAATAAACAATATTTGTACAGCACCTTTTGAATACGTTTAGAACGTGCTTCAATGTTTACAATAAAAGTGTCTGAGGAAGTCGTAGCGAGGAAGAAGCAATTAAAATAAAGGGGAAAAAACTACTTCCAGTAATTTACATAATTCATTTTGTCCACTTTGGTTTTGACATGTAGCGTACAGTCACAGCTAGAATCAAACGCACATGCTTCCTGTGATCACATGATCCACTGTTTGCTCCCTATTCAACATGCCAAAATAACCTAGTGTGAGACATCTTTGGGAGTTTACTCAAACTTGACATAATGGATCCACATCCACTGTGACCTACATGAGACAGACATGCTTAACTGTGGTGTACAGCTGTTTAGTAACAGTATCATAGAGACATCAACTTCATTTTTTAAATAGAAGAAGCAGGTTGGTGCCATATGTGAAACAATCCATTCCTTTTTGACTGAGTTTAAAATAGTAATGAATGGGTTTACTTGCAGTATTCATCTACAAGATATCAATTTAATATTTGGTCTTTTAGCAGACACTTTTATCAAAAGCATGAATGCTGTGTTCATACATTAACACTGTGAAGAATGCTGACCACATGGCAATGTGTGGACGCTCATTTTTACATTCATCTTTAATGTGTGTCATTACTTTTAGACATTTAGCAGAAGCTGTTATTTTTAGATACATGTCATCTATGAGCAGATTGGGCTTAGGGCAGCATCACAGGAGTGCCTACAGTAAGTCTGCAGACATTGGACTGAGCACACACACCTGTATCTGTGGCCATGTTCAGCGCCATGGTCGCAGCGTTACTCACCTGTAGTAGGAGTTACTGGGTTGACTTTGGTGAGGTCGTCGTAAGTGTGGAGCTGGTCCTCGTCGATGAGGAAGGCCTGGAGGTCTCCCTCCAGAGAATCATTCAGAGAGGGAGGGGGAGAGGCCTTACCAACTCTTTTCACCTACAAACAAACAAACAAACGGGAATATCAGTGGGAGGAGTGGGAAACTGGCCGAAGGACCCAGTGTTATGTGATACCTAATTTATAGATGAACATATCAGACATTTCAAGCTTGATTTAGTATGGTGTGTTCTTATCCTTCATGTTTTGAATGAACAAGGGAGTAAAATCAAATGGTATCATTCTGTACATTAATTCATCCAACATGATTTATTCCAGGGTAGCAACAAAAATCCCAAAACTGAAAGAAGATAGGAAATACTGTGGGGTTTTTTTCAGAACAACTTAAATAACTTTAATATAATGCATTCAATAATCACGTGTGACAGACATGGACCTATAGTTGACAGAGCCAGGACCTACATTTTCCTGCAAACATGACCTAATTTGGGCACTGTCAATATTCCGGAGTCAGTAATTACAATAAATAGTTGGAGTTGGAGCCAACTAGTCCAGCTAGCCCAATGAATAGCGACAAGAGTAATACTGTGATACTTTGACAATATCAAGAGTCATCATGCAACAAGCTGTAGCCGTTTAAGCAGTTTAGATAACAATTTACACATCTTATCAGTGGTAAGATTAAATAAATTGGAAGAGAGTGCTATCCTAAGATGCAAGAAGCGCTAATGTTAGCCTCAAGTTAACTTTGAAACAAGTTATTATACATCACAACGTTAACCCCGTTGTGACTTGCGATCAGTAATATCAGTAATATGCCCTCAATATGTTTAGTACCGTCTTTTGGACATACGTCAAACATCTACCTTTTTAAACGATCCATGTCCATCCGTTACTCCACGTTTGCTCTCCTCAGAATTCATGGATTTAGGTGTTGGAAATCTTTCACTCTGTTTTCTCAACTTGGATCATGGAATACATTTAAAAACAATCCCTAGTTTCCACGAAGACAAACAGCCATACAATGTCACTATTCCGCCATTAAAGAGAAAATTCCACAGTACTGTCACAATTTCCAGAAGGACAAACCACATACACAAGCTGCGCCCCAGCCTGCAACTATTTCATACCTGCTTCCCGCCCTCTTAGTGACGTCATTATGCCACGCCCATATTACAGGGTCCAGAGACCGGTGCAGTTTAGTAAAATTCCCACGACCTAATACTTACAACATTGAATACAACATTAAAAGCGAATTACTGATCTTCGATTGCCTAATTGCTTCTTAATTTGTAGGTACGCCAATATTTTTTTCATATGGTGAAGGTCTTTATTTGTTGCTACTTCACAAAATAGATTCAATCAATTCTGAGTATCTTATGTACAGCATGGAAGCTCTCGCGAGTCCGCGATTCAGTGAACGCAGCTTCACACCAGATTCAGGAAACCCGGAAATGCGTTCCACATCATTGTACAAGGGATATCAACTTTAGCGTCTCTGTTATATAGTGCCTCCAAAGACGCTATCTTCAATGAACCGGGTCGATTTTCCATAAAACAACATATCGTAAGTACTTGCACTACCGTAATATATCGTTTACGTTTCTAAGGTGTAATTAGCTACTCTTCTTCCCATGCTCAATTGTATGGGCCAGTAAGGACAACGACAGCACTTTAGTAAATTATGAGATGTCGATTGTTGCTCTGTAAGTAAAAATTGTGAATAATTTATGATGGAATTGTAACACCTCCGTTTCGGATTTGAGGAAAGTATTCATTGTGTCCAAGCGCCATAGTTCACAGATCTTGAGTGGAATACATCTTACCAAATGGGTTAGCATAAACATCACTAGAACTGTACCATAATGTACCATAATATCTTACAGATACACCTGAAAACAGAGAATCGGTGCATCATTAATTCATTCATTAATTGTTTCAGGCAATGTCTCAACGGGAACTGAAGGAGGCGTTTGTCAGCAACCTCAACGGGACCAGTCTGGGAGAAGTGGCTTTGGGCTCATTTCTTACCCCCTTGTGCTTTATCAACAGAGGACTTGTCTGGATTTTATATTATCAGGCAAAGGGAACTGTCCCCTTACCGTTTCCATGGATTTCTCACTTTTTTCTAGACTTTTGCATGATTGTAGCTCCACTTGTACTGTCATGCACCATGCTAAGTGACATTCTGCACTGGGTCATCATTGGCTTAGCTTTGGTGTCAGGGGCTGTCCAGTGTTATGTCTATCATGCTAAGGGTAGTCTTGCTGCCATACATCCACAAACCGTAACCAGCAAGAACTTTCTCCAGAGTCATGTTCGGGCAGGCCGTGTTCCCATGGTAACTGTTTTTAGAGTTCTTGTGAATGTTAAAACTGCTATTAGCATTTTAGCTGTGGATTTTAATGTATTCCCGAGGAGATATGCTAAAACTGAATTGTATGGGACAGGGGTCATGGACTTTGGCGTAGGGGCATACATCTTTGCGAATGCCCTTGTTTCCCCAGAGGCCCGGGGGAAAACTATAATTGGATCAAAGATGAATCACATCGCCAAGCAGTTGATGGCTGTCTGGCCCCTCCTAGTCCTTGGTTTGGTAAGACTAGCAAGTCTCAAAATGACTGGCTACCATGAGCATGTCACGGAGTATGGGGTTCATTGGAATTTTTTCTTCACCTTAGCCATAGTTAGAGTCGTGGCATCCTTGCTCTTGGCTCTTTTTCCAGTTGGTCACTCGTGGATCTTTGCTGTCCTGCTTGGTGGTCTCTACCAGTTGGCTCTTGAGACAACAGGTCTGAAATCTTTTCTGATCCACAACAATGACAGGACCGTTGACTTTTTGCACGCAAACAAAGAGGGCCTGTTTTCCGTCACAGGCTACATTGCGATATACATGGCAGGAGTTCAAATCGGACTCTATCTTATGAAGCCAAGGACCTTGGTGAGGGATTATTTCAGAGTGATTGGTAACTTCCTGTTGGGAAGCGCCGTGCTGTACGGCGGTTTGTTCCTCTGCCAGGCGACTGTTGAGCCAGTGTCCCGGCGGTTGGCAAACTTGTCTTTCTGCCTCTGGGTTGTCGCTCAGTGTACGTTTTTCCTGGCGTGCCTCGCGACAGGTGATATGGTATTACTTATGCTTCAGAGGAAATCACACTGTTACTTTGTGCCGTCGTCATGGAACCCACAGGAAAAGGACAAAGATGCAGTCGAACAGGGAAAGAGGAGCAGTATGGATAGATTTTGTCTCTATCAGGCGATAAACAGGAATCAGTTGTTGTTTTTCTTGCTAGCAAATGTAACGACCGGCTTGACTAACATTTTGGTGGACACATTTAGCACCAGTGATTATGTGTCAGTGTCTGTCTTGCTGGCCTACATGTTTATTAACTGTGGTGCTGTACATATTCTACATCTGTGTAAAATAACTGTAAAATTCTGGTGATTTTCCTTTGGTGCTTATTAAACTTTGCTGAACCAAAATATGTGGGTGGGGCTTCAATAGTATTAATGTTACTGCATGCTTTTGTGCATGCAAAGCAAATTATGTAACAAAGCACTTAATTTATCACGTGTGTGTGGGTGTGTGTGACAAATATTGCATGTTCATTAAAGATTCACTTTTTTAAACCTATTGTAACTGGATTTGCACTGGATAATCAGTTTACGTTCTGTAAAATATTATTTTTATGTTTTGTTTTCTTGCCTTTATAGCATTATGTACCTTGAAATCTTTTGGGAGAATGAACAGTAAATAAACTTTCTTTCAATGACGTTTTACCAATGAATTGCTATTTGACTATAACTATATACTGTATACTCACCGAAAAATGTCAAGCTTTCCAGTGGTAATGGGAATGTCATTTCAAAAAGCTTTCAGTTGTAGATTAAATACAACTCATTGTATTCTGCACTAACACATAAGCACAACATTCGATAATTGTATCATAATATATATTTTATTTCATAATTTGAAAATTTGGTTTGTCTCGGTTTTGCTTATATTTTAAATCCTTACATTTGTTTACTTCTACTTCTTCTGTGTTTGAGAGTGCGATTAGTCATGAATATGACATTCCTACATGCTCCCCCTAGCGCTCATTCGGATTCCTATCATGAAACGTGACGACTTCTACGTGCTCCTAACGTTACGTGCGGAGGGCAAAGGCTAAACAGTGATGAAGATTCCGCCACCGTAACCACCCTATCGAACTTGTTTATATTTGTTTATACAAGGAATTGTCGAAACCGGGTGAGTGAGATATTATAACCACTATTTATACACACAGATGCCAATACTTTGTGTATTGATTTTGATTAAGAAAAAATTAAAGATGGTTTTGAATGATCGTATAGACCGAGTAAGGTGAGGTGCTAGCCATTCACTAGCCAATCAGCTCCATTTAACTTTATATTATCTCTATCTGACACATAAGTTAATTGTCGCTAATGAACCAGACAGAGGGTGATGCTTGATCAACTTTGTGAGCTGCCGGGGCTTACATTGGAGAAACTGTCAACGTCAGAAAGTGATTGGGAAATAAATCCAGTCGGTCATTTTTTGTAAGTGAAGGAATCGGATATTAGTTGATGAAGCTAATATTGGCATGATCCCTGTGAAATGTTGTATGGTTAACGAATTTCTTTATAAATGTGGTTACATCTCACCCTAATAGTCTTTTAAGATATTGTTTCCCTAGCTTGGATGCTAGCAAGCTAAATGGGTCAAGGCAAACTTGTCAATGATCGAGTGAACATTAAAGTTGAATGAATGTCGTGCACATTGAGTATGCGCCCTGTCGCGCCGCCGTCATGTCTCTCTTTAAGTTCAATCACACTTCAGCGCCCATGTTAACAGTTACTGTGTAGCTCACTTAAATTGACCTGTGTGTAATTAGCATTAGCTTGACGTGGTTCCCTGTGTGAAACATACAGGCGGTGCTGCACTTGAAGAGCTACAGAACATGGCGCGTCTAGTGGCGATTTGCAGGGACGGCGATGAAGACTTCCCATTCCTGGCCAGACAGATTCCCCTCTACATTGACGACACTCTCACGGTAAGATTTGTCTTTTATTTTTGTGTCTGTTGTGCATGTCAACTCGAGCAAGCCACCATTCATACGATAATTAGCTCCGGGAACTAGGCCCACATTGGTGGGGGTATTAGCATTCCAATTGGATTTTCTCGGTGTAGTGATGACCAATAGGAGGAATTAAGTTATGGTTTACCACAGCTAACACACTCCTCTCAGTATGACAGATATTTAGACAAGTATGAACTGCAGGGTTGTACATTTATAACAATTGGTAAACCTTGAATCAATTGTTGATATTTGCAGAGAGACTATCGTTCAATATAGAGAGATAGTCATGTATCTTTCAGCCAGGCTTTCCACATCCAATATCTCAGTGTTATTCCATAAACCAACCATAATCCACTACTGTTACTTCTATGACATGTCAACATCTCTCCTAGTACCACACAATTGTAGCCCCAATAGCTTAGTATGGCCTATGGTTTTCCAGAGGCAGTGCCACAAAGGCATTCTCAAGTGGTTTTCTCAATTATACATTTTTGTGAATCTCATGTGGTTAAGACAGATTTTCATACAAAATGCTAGAGTGATTATGCGCTGTCATAGTTCTTCAGTATACCTAATGAAGAGGGTTTGTGACTATCATCATGCTATCATTTATGCAGGTAGCATCGGTTTGAAGCTTATTCTAATCTCCGCCCTGTCTATAAACACGATATGATTATATGATATGGGACCTTAGGTGAAATTACCTGACGTGAAAGAATAACAAACAAGGGTCCTATTGTTTTATTTTGCAGATGGTGATGGAATTTTCTGATGATGTCATGAACCTTGACAGCCAGCACATTAATACTTCCCGATGGAAACAGTTTGCAGAGGTGATTACTTTAAATGTTACCCCAGCCTGTTCATAAGAGGTTGAACGGAAAACCATGACAATGACGGTGCCACGGAACCTGTGTAATCATGATGCATATACCTTGAAATGTAAACAAGGAAGTCTTTTTGATATATCCAGCAGCAGGTGACTTGGTGTTTGTACAACAGAACACTGTGAATTACAGATAGCTTTCATATTGTCCTCCCACTCAATTGGAATACATTTTTTAAAGAAGTAACTGGTCAACTGGCATGTATCAATGCTTAATGTCCGCAGTCTACCTAAAGGCCTCCTTGAGCAAGATGCCGCACCTCCCGGGCCTCCACCTTTCCATCCTCTTTTTGATGAAGCGTCTGCCAGATGATGAGACTGGTAGTAAACAGTGTGACTTGTGTTCCAGTATCACTCTAAGTTGAAGCAGCAGGACCTGAACGCGGCCATGATGGTGACGTCCAGGGAGGTGTTCAGCACGCTGGCCCAGCTGGTGCCTTGCGTGGGCTGCCGACGCAGCGTGGAGCGCCTCTTCTCCCAGCTGGTGGAGTCTGGGAACCCGGCCCTGGAGCCCCTCACTGTGAATACCACCGCCATGCTCTCCGTCACCAAGGCCTGCCTGGCCGACGCCAAGAAGCTCTTCACACTTTTCTACGTCCACGGGTGAGACTTTTTGGAACATTCGGTTGTATTTGCTTGGGGGGTTGTTAGTGCCATTTTTGGAATTTTGGAGTTTTGAAATGCCAGGTGTTAGAATCTCTATTACAATTCTTTGTCTTATTGGTTGATGTCAGTTGTAGTTCCAGCGCTGTACTTACCTGGGGAATACTAGTTACTGGAATCCGTACGACGATGCTCAATTTCAGTCTTTTTCCTTTTCGATAGATCAAAGTTGAACGACATGATCGATGCCATTCCCAAAAGCAAAAAGAACAAACGATGTCAGTTGCACTCCTTAGACACCCACAAACCCAAACCGTTGGGGTGAGTACATTTATCTCCCACTCTCCCTCTCTAACCCTCTCTCGCTCTCCCTCTCGCTCTCCCTCTCTTTCTCCCTCTCTCCTTTTCAATTCAACTTCAGTTTCAACTCTCGTCAGTACCATGTCGATGGGTGTTTTGTGCAGAAGCACAGAGCATTTCCATTCCCACGTTGCCTGACCTCTAGCGCAGCCATAGCGTGCCATGCTGTGTCTTGAATTTTGTTCTGTGGTGTTTAGTGCAGGGGAGATGCCGACAGAGATAGCGATAGGTTTAGGGACAGACAAAGGCGGAGCCGTGGCAGATGGCAGCTGTAGGATTCGCTTTTCCTTTGGACTGCTTCAGTTCCCCCACAGGTAGGCAGCAAGGGCCTGTGCCTCCATCCACTGCAGATTCAGCTCCCTCAGAGTCTAACACCTAACTAGAATAACATAATTCAGGTCAGAGTGTTTAGATTGAGCTTGAATGGCCGAGGTACCAACGTATATAAGTGGGACAAGAACAAGGGGGTTTCTCGAGCTTTCCGACGGCAGCGTGGTAAACGCTGTGCCTTCCCTCGCAGGGGAAGCTGGATGGACGTGTGGGAGCGGATGTCTCAGGAGTGCAGGGACGAGGTGGTCCTCATCGACAGTGCCTGCCTTCTAGAGACACTAGAGACATATCTACGCAAACACAGGTAACGTACCGCCTCACCTTTTTCCCACTCTGCTGCTACACATCAGGGTTTGGAGGGGGGGGGGTCCTGAATTACACAAGCGAACAGCGTGCGATCTCTGTCCGCAGGTTCTGCACCGACTGTAAGAACAAGGTGCTCCGGGCATACAACATCCTGGCGGGGGAGCTGGACTGCACCAAGGAGAAGGGCTACTGCGCCGCCCTGTACGAGGGCCTCTGCTGCTGCCCCCACGAGCGCCACATCCACGTCTGCTGCGAGACCGACTTCATCGCCCACCTCCTCGGCCGCGCCGAGCCCGAGTTCTCTGGCGGTTACGAGTAAGGGGAACATCTCAAAAATGCTGCAGAAGTGGCCCGGCGAGATCCACTTTGAGTGGATTCTCGTGAGCTGCCCGTTTTTATCAAGCGCTCACACGTACGCTTGTTGTTTTGTTTCGGCTAGAAGGAGAGAGAGGCACGCCAAGACCATGGACGTGGCCCAGGAGGAGGTCCTCACCTGCCTGGGGATCCACCTGTATGAGCGCCTCCACCGGATCTGGCAGAAGCTCCGGGCCGAGGAGCAGACCTGGCAGATGCTGTTCTACTTGGGAGTGGACGCGCTACGGAGGAATTTTGAGGTACTTCCCTTCTGTCTTTTTGACGACAATGGCCGGACATATTTTTTTTTATCATCTTGTTACAGAACGCAGTGAGGTTGAACAGATTAGCATCGTCCCGTCTCTACCCTCATTCTCTCTCTCCTCCAGATGGCCGTGGAGAAGATGCAAGGGATCAGCCGACTGGAGCAGTTTGTGGAAGAGCTTTCCGAGGAGGAGAGAGCCAAGGAGCTGAAGCAGGAGAAGAAGAGGCAGAAGCGGAAGAACCGCCGCAAGAACAAGTGTGGCTTCGACGTGTCCGAGGACAAGGAGAAAAGTCTGGATGAGGTAACCGTACGTCCGGGCAGGGACCACGTCGACACCAAGTTCTCCACACATGTCCTCTTCTTTTTCTAGGCTGTCACGTAATCAAAGAGGACATTCAAATATCCAAACCCACTTTACATCATTGTCAGGCTAGTGGTAAGGGTGTGCGACTTCCAGCAATGAAGGTTCTGGGTTTGATCCCCAGTTTACATGGCCTAGGTATTGTTGGACGAGATGCTGAACCCACACCTGCTCCTTGATCCCCTGTTCACTCCCAAGTCTCCTTGGATGAAAGCGTCCACTAAACGGCTGGAATGGTAAACCGTAACATGGCTCGGTATCTGGTCATGATAGAATCTTGATTTTGTCCTCTCTGAACTGGTGCAGTGCTCGCTGGAGTCTGTGGACATCAGCTGCAAGGCGTGCGGTAGCCCGGAAGAGGAGGAGGAGGATGATGAAGAGGAGACAGTTGCTGTGGAGGTCATTGTCGGCAGCGGAAGCGATGCATGCACCTGTCCGGAGAGCAGAACCCTGGACTCTCCTCAAACCAACAAAGGTAAAGAACTCCTTTTTGAAGTGGAGTATGTCTAGCCTCATTCACTGAAATGCTCGAAGGGTATGAAAACCTACCATGCTTTGTCAGGGAACTGTCTAAACAGAGATTGAAACAGCTAAGGAAAGCTGGCCCCGATCTGAATGTTCCATCTTTATCTGTCCCTTTTGTCTGCCCCGGGCTTGTTTTCAACTCCTCTCCCGTTCACCACTCAAACCGACAGAGAAATCTTGTGAAGCGACCGCAGGTGCTACTAGTTTGCCTTTTTCAAGTTCAACCACTATGACGACAAACGGTCACAATGCCCCTTTTCAATGCATTTGAGGTGAACCCTGGCAATGGCAATGATGTCTCTGTGGTGTGTTTTTTGGTGTCCCGCAGGCCTGTCTCCCCACAGCAACGCCAGCGACTGTGGCTACTCCTCCAGCATGGAGGGCAGCGAGACGGGCTCCAGAGGGGGCTCGGACGTGGCCTGCACGGAGGAGATCTTCACCCAGGACGAAGCAGGTCAGTGCAGGGGTCAGGGTTCATGCATGTCCTAAAACACACAAAGTCCCCCTTGTTTCTTTACGATGCTTGAAACTAGAAGATCTAATGTGACAGTGTCCTTGACTCCCTCCCTCACTGTGAAGGCGATTTCCCAAATGGCCTCCACCACCACCTGTGTTCAGAAGACAAGGCGGCGGAGGAGGAAGGGGTGGACAGCTGTGTGGAGTGCTGGGCAAACACAGAAGAAAACGTCAAGTGCAAGAATAAAAAGAAAAAGCGAAAGGGCAAGAGTTTATGCAACGATCAGGTGAGGAGATGGGTAGTTTATAAAAAAAACTGCAAACCAAGTCGTGTTGACCACAATTGGCCTGATTCCCCCACTAGGGGTCGCCAACGTTTCACAAGCTG
Organism: Brosme brosme; assembly: GCA_900302425.1. Taxonomy (NCBI): domain Eukaryota; kingdom Metazoa; phylum Chordata; class Actinopteri; order Gadiformes; family Lotidae; genus Brosme; species Brosme brosme. The sequence continues at coordinate 24,820 of OMKX01056020.1, forward strand.
TCAAGAGGCCCTTGTAGTTGTGTGTATGTGTGTGTGTGCACAGTTATTCTCCATTCAAGTCTACTGATTCAATTCACAGCCTCACTGTTTATTATGGTGCAAAACATAGTATGTAATGTATTCAATTCATATATTTTTCATGTGTGTGTGTGTGATGAGGTGGTAGAGTGTGAATATGGGGAACCAGACACCACTGACCAAAATGACTAGGCATTGCGCACATGGCTGTAGAATCGTTGAAGTGTGTATGTGTATGTATTTAAATTGACATCTATTTACAGGGACAAAAAGCCAAAGATTGTGCCGCAGATGAAAACCCAACGGGACGCGGTGTGACGACGACCCAGAATCGCCAAACCAAAGAAACGTGCCCCGCCACGCAGGGTGGCGGTTTTGCCAGTATTGCACTTCAGTTACCGTGGACGACGCATGAAGGGGCCGCGGGCCAGGAGGGGGCGGGGCCTCCGGAACCGCGCGGCCAACCGGACAACAGCACAAAAAGCCTTGTGGAACTCCTGGTTAGTGCCGCATGGAAACACTGTTGGCTTGTACACATGTTCATCATGTCGTTTGGGTTACCCTTCTGAATTTATATTATTCATAGCTTTACAAACCCTGACTAGCGGGTCGGTCTTGTGTAGCTCGAACCGGCATTAACACTGGCAGGGTTGAGGGTTGAATTCCCACTAGGGCCTCCCCCATGCTAAGAATGTATGCGCTCAGTGCATTGTACGCCACTTTTGATAAAAGTGTCAAGCAATTGCCATGCATAATATAGCGATCCCATATAGCAGTTTTTGGATGGAAGTGTCTGCTAAATGAAATGTACGGTAAATGTCAACTGGGTTTAACACTTTGGCCGTGCTGTCGAAACAGGGCGACGCCGACCACTCCTCAGATGAAGAGAACTGCCTGACGTCGGAGGAGATCCGGGTGTTTGTGGAGAGCAATAAGTCCTTCTACAGCCAGCGAGACAAGTACCGCCAGCACCTGAGGGACAGCTTCACCAACTACTGCCGCGCCACTCAGCCGAGCAAACCCCTCCGCGCAGAGAGTGGCTAGGCCGCACTAGCATCTCAAAGTAGCAGCACTTACGAAATCCTTACAATGGGCAAAGGGTGAGTGGGAAGGGGTTTAATAAAATAAAGGGGACCTCTGCACCACCTTTTCACGATGGGGTTAAAGTTCAAACTTGGGTCTAATTCACCGATTCTTTTTCTTAGGTTAAATTAATGTTTCTTCAGTTCTGGCGTTCATCTTTATGAATGTAATTTTGATAGTTTCCTCCTCGTCTTGTTCCATCTCGTTATTCTTGACCAAATCTAGCCGTATGTTATTGGTTTCATGCACGTTGGCGGTAAGGAGAGCAGTAGAAATTGGTTGGAGCTTGTAACTGTGACACTAGGAATAGTTCTGTTATTATTGTTTGTTTCACTTCTGTGACACTTCAGTGTAGTGGCAAAGGTTGTACTGAAGAATGTGTACAGAAATTCTAAATATAGAGATTTTACAGATAATGAACATCCATTTATAATAACAAGGTGGGTGTGATGTTAATAGTGCAATGTTGAAAAATGTAATAAAAGATATTTATTAATATGCATTTCGATGTTTTCCTTTCACTTCAGAGTAAAAATATTAAATTGTCTTAAAGAAAAACAGGCTGATGTATACTACTGTCAAACATTTGAAATGTTTACTGTCAAACGGTAATGTTTTACTATGATTTAGTTATTGACCGTATACAATTTGATGGGCAGCAGCACTAGCGGAATGCTAGTCTGATAAACTGGCTGTGATTAATGTGACCACTACTCATACAAGTGTAGAGTTATCCTCGATAAAACATTAGCCATCCTTCATAACGTATCGTTGTAATGGTTGATTTTCTTCCGTTAGGTGGCGATACATAACAGATGCACCAGTCACCTGGAGCCCGGTCCAAAAGTAAAGTGGGAGGTGTTTTTAATCTAAACACTTTGCAACCCAATGGTTGCCATTTGATATTTCATCCTAGGCGCATGGATTGCGGCTTCCGTACTGTGTTTTTTTCCCCCCCCGCCTTGGATGCTGCAAGGATCAGGGAGTGAAACTGAGAAGACTACTAACATCCCGCCCACAGTCCTTTATACTATTTAACCTCAATTGGGACATTTCGGGTAAAGTAGATATAGTGAAGGTGCGTTTGTTTCGATCTTTTATACAATAGGAAAAGTGAAGCAAAAAGACCCCATAGAGATGGACCGCTGGAAAGGCAGAGTGGCTCTTGTGACGGGAGCTTCAGTGGGGATCGGAGCGGCTGTTGCGCGGGCGCTCGTCCAGCACGGCATGCGGGTGGTCGGCTGCGCTAGGAGCGTCGACAAGATAGAGGTGAGCGCCCAAGACCACCAGCCCTGCGCTGGACTCGATTGGACCACAGCGTAGCTCGGACAGGGTTAGCAATACTGCTAATGTTCGCGCTACAAACACAAAGTCGTGCTTTGTAATTATATATAGAAGTAAAGCTATGACATGTATAGCTATGATTACAACTTTTATGGCTAAATTGGAAGTGTCACGTAATGCTGGTGGGGTATAGGCCTATGTTCAATAAAATGTATGGAAAGGCGGTTCAACAGGGGGATCCTCGTCATCGAAAATGAACTCATCGATATGTCGGGTGTGTATGTATGGAATGAACGGTCTACTTGATGGGCACCGGCCTTATTATCGACATCACCCCATACAATAAGAGTCCAAGTAGAGGATACTTTCTCTTTTGCAGAAAAAGATGAACATTTCTATCGCATGGTCTTTCTCATTAGGTACAATGTTTGTTTTTTTCAAGCAGTCTGCTATCAAGTTCCTGAAGATTCAAACAAAATCTGAATATTGGTAATCAAATCAAAATACATAACAAAATAATAATAAACGATTCGAGAAGAACTCAGGTTGTAATAGTTAGCAAAACCCATTGCTTGCATGGGGCAGCCTTCGTTAGGCGTGTTGATTATTCAAGCTTGGGATATTGGCAAGCTAAAATGATGACATGAAAGTACACCGCTGTGAGACAGTAAACAAAACCAACAGCCTGGGATTCATGCTGGCCTTCTTAACACCCACCATTTTCCTTAGTAGTATTTATCTGTGCCCTGCTGTTAACAAATAGTTGTTATTTTATGAGACAATAAAGTTGTGCAGTAAATTGAATGTGTCAGGAGGACATATGTGTTACATGGTCTTTATAGTCTAGATTTTTCCTATTTGAGCTTTCCGCCACCGGTCGATTGAAATGTGTAATCAGATTGTGACTCAGGATGCGAGAGGTATGTAGTGGTGATAATAAAGAAGGTGCAGCACTTCTCGTCCTCTGGAAGTGTGTTTACCTCACCCCTCACAGGTTATCTACCATCCAGTTAGAGTATGTTGGACAGTCTTCCTTGCCCCTGCTTTAATAGTGGTCACAACTGTCAAGTTGTAAAGTTTGACCACATTTACTGCCAGCAGTGCTGTCCACACCTGCTATATTTAGGGAGCTACATGCATCATCAATTTCACATTTGTTCCAACCCCTCAAATTATGTACGCTGACGTTTCTAGTAAATTCAGAACTGGTATATAATTATTCAGCCTTGTAGACATATTGCTCCAAGTTTTGC
>OMKX01056022.1:0-24296 GCA_900302425.1 Brosme brosme
CATTCTTTCCTCTGTTTCCGTTTGCTCCTTCAATTCCCTACATCTTTATATTGTGGCTGATATGTGACAAACCTCAACACCTGCATCCTGTTGTTTTGGTGGAACAACCGCCACCATACACACCCCCACACTGACACACACCCTTTTCTCTGCATCTCTCTCTCTCTCTCTATTTTTGTCATTTTGGTCATTTCCTCTTATCACTGCTGTTGGCTCTTTTCTTTAATTTACCGTTTGTTCTATGTCACTCGTTTAGTGTAAAGGGTGTGCTGCCACCTGGTGGAGACTCAAAAGACCCGAGGCAAAATGCAACAAATTTTAGTCCAATAATGCACTCAGTGTGTCAGTGCGCAGCACATTTTGTGTCGCGCAATTAAAATGAAATAAGAAAGTTACGAAACTCAACCTTTCCAATTCTTTAACACGACATGGCTAGCGAAGATGTTCTTAGTAGAATAATCCTCCCTTATAAATGATGACAGAATAAGGCAGCAAACCCGTTCAGCTGTTTGTGTTTCTGTCTCGAATAAACAGCCTTAACAGCCACAAAGCTGCTCCATTAAACCCGGAGGACTATAAGCGCTGTGTCGGGCTCTCTTTCAGGAGACAGCGGCCTAGTGCAGAACACCGTGGAGCCCCAGGCTGACGTGAGGGACGTGGTCCCGGGGGTAGAGCAGGAGGGAGCAGACCCGCCCCAGATCAAAGGACCCGTGGAGCCGCTTGAGAGGAAGAGGAAGGAGGCGGAGGTGCAACTGGACCGACCCGGAGCGGGTACGTCTCACCCAGGAGCCCCGCCAGGGATACTGTCTCTGGCACTTTTGCTCCCAGAAAGGGATCTTTCTTTATTATTATTAAGATTTATTCGGTTATATGTAACTGGTTCCTTTTAATTGTTTTATTATTTTTTAACTTAATGAAAAGCATGCACAGCTTCTGATTAAAGTAATGGATCCAACGGTTTCACCCTTCATGTCTGTTTTTATTATATAAAATCCAAGTTGTTCTATAGTTAACTGAATAGTACAAGATATCCTTGCACTGAGAAACAGTTGACACCTCAGCCCGAATTTTTATGGAATATAATAGAATTAACGTTTTCAGCTAGATTTTTTTTTACCCCAGAGCCATTAAAATCCTATGTTTCTGTGGCTTCCAGTGGGCTGTCTCTGCACACATGGTTAGGTTCAATTAAATGCTCTTTATGGCTCTTTTAATGACCCGTGAGATTGGAAGTTAAGACCTTATTAGCAGCGGCACAAGCCGGCGCAGGTGACCGCAGAGAATCCTCAGAAGCGCCGAGGGTTGCGGGTTCCATTCTTCAAGTGGTGTGATGTCACTTCCTGTTTGTGTGTGTCTCTCTCTCTGCCTCCATTATGTATAAAAAATATAGTTACGGCAGATATGAGAATGTAATTCTATTGTCTTTACTATTTACCATTGAGCAGGCGCTTTTATCCAGACCAACTTGGAGTAAATGGAGAGTTAATTCTGGAGCAGGCAGGGGTCGCTGAGGCCTCTTGCGCAAGGATGCCTACAGGTGGACTATGAACATGCGGGTCGAACCCAGTCATCTTTCACCCCGCCCCTCAGGTGTGGCTGTGCCAGAGGGCGACGCCCACCGCCACGAGCCGCCCATCCCCCACGACGAGGTGCAGGTGGACAGCAGGAAGAACCAAGTCGAGTTTGAGGAGAACCGCAAGCTGCCAGTCGCTCCTGCTGATGGAGGAGGAGGAGAAGAAGGACAGGAGGGAGGTGAGGAGTCCCAGAAGGAGGGGGCGCAAGGCCAGGCCGCGGTGATGGAGGAGGCGGGGAATCAGGAGCAAGGCGGGGGAGCGGAGAAGCTGGCCGAGGAGAAACAGAACCCCGCCGTCGTCGTGGTGAAGAAGGAGGTGAAAGACATGGGCGGGGCCGAGGTCGCGTCCAATGAGGTGGAGGTGGAGAAGGAAGCTGGGAAGGGGGCTGAGCTTCCGTCGCTGAAGGAAGGAGACGACCTGGCTCCCGGGAAGGACGCCCTGGCAGGAAAGGCGCCGGAGAAGGTGGCGGACGAGGCGGGAAAAGCTCCAGACGCCATAGTGAAACGTGAGTGTTGATTAGGAAAACATGAATACTACTTCTTTCTCTGCTTATACTATATATGTATACTAATACCTAGTGCTACTGTAGGTGATTGATTACGTGGCTGACATGGACAACCAATCTGTCGATTTAACTGAGCAGATTTAGGCAGTTTGGGGAAAATGGAAAATAAGGTGTTGTACGCATTAACTTTTAGATGGACATTTGTGTTTACTTTATATATCTGGGGGAGGATTTGTGATATTGGAATCTCATTTTTGTGTTGTGGAGATACCTCAACGCAATGAGAAGGCCTGTGTTAAGACACGAGCAATAAGCTCACTAACGTCAGTTCTAATGAACACAATGACACGGGATGGAAAACGATGTGGAACAAACTTCAGACTTGAAGGGGCTGGTTAACACACAAGCAGCTCTAGGTTCGGTAAGAGCCGTGAGAATTCCCAACTCCGGAACACACAGAGTGTTTGACCGAAGGTAGACTTAACTGTACACAATTTGGGGACATCTCGCCGAGAAAAAGACGAGGTTCGTGTCATCGCAAAGGGGGGTTTTATAGGGGGGCCTTTTTCGCAAGGCGCGTGTGCAGGTGCACCGGAATGTGTTTGAATCCTTACCTCGGACGCATCCCTCCACAACGGAGCGATACAATATTGGAGTGATCCAATACAGTGAAACCAATACCCGATAGTCTTGTGCATGTAAAGCAGTATTATTTGTACTCTTGGAGGTTTGACCTGCTTTGGTGTTTCATCTGGTCGTTCAGCTCCACCCGCGGAAGGAGCGGAGCATCCGCCAGCCGTGAACGCTCCTCCGCCGGCCGACGGCAACGGAGGAGAGGACAAGATGGAGGGTAAGAGAGGGTCATGTGCTGGTGGGTGGTGTTAGTTAGTTATGGAGCATCTATAGATGAGCTGCAATTGACCGGAATAGCAGTGTAAGACCTCCTTGAGAATATCTAGAATTTGAAATTGTTTTACATTTCCAAATTACTCCCTCTCTGGAAATGTTCTCCTCGTATAGTATCACTATACTAGTATAAGTAGTAAAAGTGTTTGGATGGAGCACACAGATCTGTTTGTTTGTTTTGCAAACATCTTAATTCAAGTCTAGTCGTCCTAACCTCATCAGTAAAAGTTACCTATATACTACATCAAATGTTGAATTTAAACTATATCTACAAGTGTGGATGCACACTATTTTATGTAGCTTTTTATAAGGCTTAATAAGTTTTCCCGGATGCTATTATTTTTGGTATTGATCTCCGTATCGCTCTTTCCTCACCTTTTTGTTTTATCAAAAACCGCATTCTCTACTGCTCTGGCTGAATCCATCAACTCTTTTCCATTTTAAAGGCAAATAAGTATTGGGAACAGATTAGCCTAGCCGCGCGTGCCAGACCAATTCACAAATGCATATTAGTCTAGAAACTCTTCGATTTCCAGGTGGCGAAAAATGCCTCCGGACGCAATTGGATAGACCTACAACCAATCAGTGCAATGAACAGTGTGACACAGCAGCGACCATCTTGGTTGTTTAATGAAAATGCCTTTAACGGAGCTCCCATAGGGCGGTCCTCTGTACAGTCATCGTATTAAACCCGCCTCATATTAGATCAACGATGTGATTGGCCCAGCCCCGGCCAGGTCTGCTGGACATCTGTCTGAATGGGAGGGGGGCCCTGACACATATGCCAGAGCAAACAAAACATGGGCTCGCAAATTGGTCTGGTTCTCAGGCCAGGAACAGATGCTTTGTAAATGTTTTGTTGCCCTATAGTTTCGCTCTCCTCCTTTGTATTTATAAATCTTCTTTCTTCCACCATTGCTCCCTTTCTCTCTCTTTCTCTCTGCTGGGCTTCCTCACAGTGATAAAAAAGCTGGTCGCAGGTATGAACTTTGACCTCTCCCTGCCGCTTTGCCTAAACCTTGTCTGTCTGTCTTTCATGTTACATTTAGTTTCTATCCGCAAATATGCGCTTCACACGCACACGCATGATCTAGAACGTGGCCATCCAAGGCACTAGTCATCCGCGCCAACATAGTCCTGTGTAGTTTGTGTCAATAAACGTCCCCTGTTTGTCCTCGTCTGACATGACAGGAGTTATGTTTCATAACTCAAATTTATGTTTGTGTCTTTGTGTGGGTTTGAATCAAAGATGAAAAACATGTAATTAACCATTCTAATTACCTTAATTGATTACCTCATTAATTAGCCTTGGAAGCTGGCCTGGCTGCATTCATATGGGAGTACCACTAGCCCCATCATTACGGCTGTGTAACATTTTTAACAGGTCAGGTCCTTTTTTTTTGGCTGTTTTAATGTATTCATCTCTCTCTGACCGCATCCACCATGCAGAGGGCCAGAACGACCACGCTGTGCTGATGCAGGTCATCAGGGAGCAGCAGGAGACCCAGAAACGGCTGCTTGACCAGCAGGCCAAGCTGCTGGCCGTCATAGAGGAGCAACACAAGGAGATCCATCAGATACTGCCTGCAGGTGAACACACACACAGACAGACAGACAGACACACACACACACACACACACACACACACACACTGTCAAATAAAATGACATGAAGACGAGAGAATGAGTGCAGGGATGCTTGTGCGTTGTATTATATCAAACCAAAGTGTGAAATCCTTATTCTTGGCTTCTAGGCGTCGCAGCGGATGGAGAAGCTGACAAAAGCATCCAGGAAAACGCCCAAGGGGACATGGAGGCGGCAGCAGCCAAGTCAAAGGACCTAGCTCTGGCTTCAGACCTCAAGGAGCCTGGGGAAACTGGAGCTGGAGCTGCTGATGGAGCACCACAGGCGGAAGCAGCAGCAGCAGCAGCAGCGGGGTCCAAGGTTCACGTTGTTCCCCAGAACCAAGCACAGGCTGGGGATAAGGACGCCAAGCTCCAGCCGCCCGCTAAACTCGCCGTGGTTCACAAGGCCGGGGAGGACGCCGTCGTGGCCGGGGGGGCGGTGGTAGCGGCAGCGGCGGCGGCGGCTGTAGTAGCACCAGCCGTCCATGAGCGGGAGCGGGGTGCCAGGGGAGTGCCGCTGGGACAGAAGAGACAAGGTGACGCCGGGCCCGCGGCCAAGAACGATGCGGTCGCCCTGCCCAATGCTGAGGCGCAAATTGTAAAAGAGTTCGAGAAGGACGGCTTGGAGAGGATAGAGAAGGAGGTGCAGGCACGGGTGGAGAAAGAGCGCTTGGAGAGGGAGAAGAGGGAGCGGCTGGCCAGAGAAGAGCTCGAGAGGGTCGAGAAGGAAAAAGAAAAGCTGGCCAAGGAGAAAGTCGCCAGAGAGACAGCCGAGAGAGAGCAGAAGGAAAGACAGGAGAAAATGAGAATAGAGCAGGATAAGATAGAGCAGGCGCGAAGGGAGGAGGAGAGTCTGCAGCAGGAGCTGCAGAAAATGGACAGTGAAATAAATGCGCGTGCGATGGAAGAGGAGCAGAAGGCGAGACAGGCCCAGCTGGGGCGAGCGAGGGCGGCGCAGGAACGAGAGGAGAACGAGATTGACGAGCCACTCAAGAAGGGAGGGCGAGACCTCAAAGTGAGGATGGAAGAGAGGGAAGACGAGGCTGTCGCCGTTCATTCCCAGGAGAAAGACACAGACCTGAGGAGGAGACGTCGGGATTTGAGTCCCCTGAAGGACCCCCTGGGGCCCGGGGGGATGCCCGGGCTGGAGCCCCTGCTGGAGCTGGGGGGGGCGGACCTGCACGCCGCCCTTGAGGGACAGTTACTGGGCGGGGCCATGGTGCACACCAGGGGGATCAAACAGGCCGCTGAGGCCGAGGAAGAAATATGAATGGCATAGGATGGCGTTGGCAGGTCTCAGTGTTGTCAGGGAAAATAAGCACACGCTGAACACATTCCGGGTACAGGAAGAGACCTTGGTGACAGGACGTCCATTATCTCGTCCCCTCACTCTCATCACTGCCTTCAGAGACTCAGCAGATGATTACCTTGTTGGTTCTGATCCAGCCCACCCCACCTCCAAGCTCTGTCTCTGTGGATATAGTTATTCAAGCCTTATAAAAGAGACTCATAGACCGGTGGGGAGCTGTACAGATGTTCATACAGAGAGGAACCAAGCACCATGATCGTGCACTATATGTGCAACACCCCACAAGTACATAGATAAACATATATCACAAAGATATGGGTGTGAGTTTAAAGTGACCGTAGAAAAGCACCTACATTCCCTTCCGTGTTCAGGGTACAATGTTGATTAAACAAACACACAGACCAGAACACGCTGTCAATTTTGTCATACATGTATATGTATAGTCTTTATGGCTACCAAAGATGCCTTAGAGCTTATTGATTTGCAATTGAGAAAGCATATACAATATACTGTAAAGAGATAAATTATATTCAATCCACATTCTTTGCTTCGATAATGTATTTCGCGCTAGTCATAGTTCCAAAGTCTTTATAAAATTCCTATTTGTATGTATATAATAACTTATTTTGTACTTAAGGCAACATTTTGTATGGAAAAAGGAAAAACTACATCTATGCAAAGTAAATCCCTTGGAGGGTTTTTAAGAGCATAACTATCCAACGATTCACTTATTGTTTGTCCTTTTTGTGAAGGCTTGTGTTTGTCACATCAGATCTTTTGTGTTTATCAGCCTTTTTGAAATGTAAATACTGCAATTCTCAAATGTTTAGAACTGAGCATTTGTTCATTAGAATATTTATTATTCCTACACAGGCCGTTCTTTGTGTTCGGTTATGTCTGTGTTCAAGTGGATTAACATTTAGGATTTTGAGCCGATAAACAAAAACAAACATGCCTGGGAGTCTTGACACGGCATCACTTTTTCTTGTAAACCTGATTGTTGAAGTTTCCAAATTATAACTGATGAAACGTTTCCTTCAGTGCCTTAAGGTTGACTATGGGAACAGGCAACTGCCTCCATCCCTTAAGACATGACTGTTGCTAATACAGTGAAAGGAGATCTTTCATGTATTCTCCGGAGGGAGCTCTCTGCTTTGTCCTAAGATGCTGTTTCAATGAACATGTTTCTGAAGTCCTATTTTTCAACATTTTGTATTCGCTGGAAATAAAATTCAAGGCAAGTTTGATTATTTTTTTGTTTTACACTTAATGCTTAGAAAAATGATTTCATATCTAACTTAATCTCCTTTATCTCCTGATATATATAGATATATATATATCTATATATATATCTATATATATACACTGTATAATAGGAAACAATCATCCTCAACCACATGTTATCTTTATTTGAATCTCCATTACATTACAAATCATTATACAGTCACATTTAGGCACCACTCTTTATGTGGTCGCTGATCCAGTGCGTGAAAAATGTCCCGAAGCTGTGTTATTTCGCTGCTTTCTTGGCCTGTCAAGGAATATAGTATATTTGTATGACATGATCAATATCACATTATTACAAACAATGTATTTGGCTTCGCATCGTACTCACTGCATTTAGGAAGCATGTCTTAAGCGCCTGAAATTCCTTCACACAGAGATCCTTCTTCAGTTCCTGTTTACCTGTAGTTGTAGCTAGGACACATTGTCCATAAGCCGATGCCTAAACGACATGGAAAGGTGAGTCATTGATAAGCGGTGACATTTGGGAATTCTTCGCAGGAATCACTTTATACTTCAAGTCATGCCAAGATAACTTGAAAAAATGCATAATGTAATTTATTAAGGACAATGTCGCACTTTGACAAAGATTAGCAGGTGTGCGTCCTACATCACTCGGTTCTTACCTCTTCCGGACATTGAGCAAATATCTCGGGGAAACGTTTTAACTTTTCTCGGCTTCGGGTCCAAACATTAGTCCCAGACATCTTAGTGGTTCACTAGCTCTTGGAGGCAGCAATTGGTAGACCTACTTGTGGACAATCACCGACTGGATCAACAATGTAGAGTTGAACATACTAAACAGTAAAACATGTTCGATTCGGAATAATTATTGTTCGACCTGCATTTTATTTCGTAAAGGAGTTCTTAGTTTATCCATGAGTAGAACATGCAATATGTTTAATGGGCAACGCCATGTTGTTGACCCTGTGTGAACGTAGGCAGTGCGTCATCTAGAGAGATACGATTCGCCAGTTTTTGCTTCAATCAAGGGGTGATGTCCGTTTTCCTCACATTGATTCGATGGTGATCAAAATGACAAAACAGGCAAGAGCCAATAGCATCAAAGGTGTAACTGTTGTGTGATTTGCAAGCTGTCAACTTTGAGCCCGCCTCTTTACCCCAGAGCGATGAGGAAGATGAGTAGCCTCCTGCTGTCTAGATTGCAACATCATGGCAACATTTATGGAACGCGTTGCATTTGTTCCGAAAGTAGGTGCAATGTTACTCAACTGTTGTCTCTTCACTTTAATCGTATGGTTTGACAAACGAGAAACCGCTTTTGCTTGGCTGTGTTGTGGCCATCTGTCCAGCTAACCAAGCTAGCAGCTAGCTTAGCATACAACACTATTGGGAACTTTGGCATGACAGCTTGTTTTTTTTTTTTACAGTGTGTAACATACAATGGGTCCCCGAGTGTATATTATCTTGCTAGCTCTAGCGTAACAATCATACCATCCGATATGTCTGTGTTGACACCTTTCTCCCTAGAAAAAAATGAACTCTAATTGTGTACCCCTATGTCGCCCTCTTCAAGATACCCACTCTGATGAAGGCCACAGCAGATGATGAAAACCCCTGCCCAGGCTATCTATTTCAGGAAATAGGAAGTATCCTTTGCCAGTTTCTTTGGTCAAAGTCACACTATGTAAACTATGCTTAATGGTCTATGGTATGGTATGGTACAAACATATCTGGCCTCTAATGACACACTTGAGTCACATGTTGTTGTTTTTCATAGCTGTATCAGTTGGCTGTTTCAGCTGATAAAGTTGAAACAGCCCAAAGGAATATACACAGTGTCTTATTATAACCAGAAAATAGGCCGGTACCGTGCACATTTAGCTGTGAAGGCAGTTGCAATAAGGATACCCTCAACATATGCAAAATCAAAATCAGTAAATGCATATCATTCTTTCATTAGATAAGATGACTTATCACAAAAACAAAAATGTTGATGGTGTAATTCTTCTGATACTGTTACAAGCCAACGGTTTGCTCTCTCTGTCCAGTCGTCCAATAACATTACCGGAGGTTAATTTGCTGCCGTCTGTCACTCGTTGTCTCCTTAACCGTCACATGACTGTAGAAATCTCCCATGAGTCTGCAGGATCTGGTCAGTTTTTGTTGGAGTACCTTCTAGACCGACTGCAGGTCGACTCCTGTCACGTCAAAATTAAGGTGAAATCACTAACAGTTTGTGAGATTATAAAGTGATTATAAAACCTTAGGCTATAGGATGAGCGAAAAGTATGGGGAATATGACACAATATTTATAAATACGATGATATGCTTGTATCATGAATTCTGAATACTATACATTAAGTATACTATCAGTCTAATTGAGGGTCCTAACCTTGATGTTTATGTATATTTAAAGTATGGTATCAGACTAATATGAAAACTATTTAATTTTCTCTAACCTCATATTTTGATAATTTTACGTAATTAATGTAGACTATAAAACTCGGAACCATATCTTGGTTGATTTATTAATTTTACAACGATACCAAACCATTCAAAGAATATAAACTGTACTATTGAATTATCGCCCAGCCTTACATGAAGCTGGATATTGGATTGTTTGAATGACGTACAATACATCAAATTGAATAATTACGAAAAAATATCAAAATGTATCTCTTAGCAGTGAAGGGTTTGTGTGTGCTCAGAATAACCGCTTCTGCGTCTGTTTGTGTCAGGTGTTGAAGATCTTTGTCCATCTCTGTGCCCATGGCTCACATCACTTCCTCACTGAACTCAGAAGAAACTCCACCTTCATCCAACAGGCATCAGGTCAGAGGAGCTGTCTCTCTCCACATACTCAATCCCGCTGTGTTTCAGTGTCAATATATAGATGCCAACTATTCGAAATTCTTTAACATATTACTATGAATGAATATTGTTCATACACATAGTAAGATAGTAGGTAATGTATAGTAAGATAGTAGCATTACGTGTACATTGTCTTACTAGTAAAGGTATAGAAATATCAACAACGCCATGAGGGATAGTGAAAGGAAAGAGTGGTACTACCTTCTGAATGTTAACAGTATTCTTGTGTTTCTTCTTCTTCTTCTATATGTCTTAGTATACAGCGGTCCAGCTGATCCCATCCACGGTACTGCCCTCTTCCAGAAAGTCAGGAATACAGCGCAGGTTGGCTATAGATTGTGATTGTTTCCTTAACACGCACTCGTGTTGCACATTACTGATATAAATACACACACACACACCTGTAAGGTTAAATATATGCTAAAGTAAATGCGGTGTTTTCACAGGAAGTGGGCAGATTGCTTTTCACAGATACAATCTTGGAAAATACCACGGGCTCGATCGGCTGCATAGCTGCTCAAACGTCAGGTGAGCGATATTTACTGACCTGGACGTTGGACCGGACTGTCTGGCTCATAGGAGACAGGCTTTAAGCGACTCCTTGGTCAAGAGACCGCAAACAGTGCCCCTTGACCGTCTGTTACCGTTACTTCCTAAGAAGCAAACTGTGTGTGTGTGTGTGTGTGTGTGTTTATGCGCAGGGATGGGATCTGAAGCGACCCACAGGACAGCAATGCAGGGGTTTGGTTGTAGCCCAGGGAAGCAGGGGGCAAGTGAGTGGCCAGCCATGTCTGTCTTCAAAAGTAATCATATTTGGTGATCATAAGCTTCTAAATCTTGCAAATACTTAATGTCAGAGGTCGGCAATATGATGTGTAGGAAGTGGCCATGGTTCTGCTTCACCCTTGCTCTTGGGTGAAGCACTTCGGACTCTTCGGTTTTCGTGTAGTACTTACTCTCTGATTGGTCCGGATAGCTAAAGCAGTTGAGTTAAAATGAGTGTGACGTTAACCACACGCCCGACCCCCAGCGTCCAGCAGCAGCAGCCTGCTGGATAAGCTCCAGCATGCCGCCGGGGTGGTGGCGAGCGCAGTCCTCCCTCCGCACGAGCAGCAGGGCATCCGTCTCCATGACAACCACTACCGCGCAGTGGCTGCGCCCCCTACGCCCATAGAGGTGGCGGTGCCGGCGTGTGCCTACGAACTACCTCCACGCGGAAACACAGGTCAGCTATGGTCGCACTGCAAGAAGTAGTAATAATAATAATACACGTTATTTGTATAGCGCTTTGCAAGACACTTTACATTGATACATTTCAATATATACAGTACATATACAGAAATACCCTAAAATTCCCTGTAAGACTATGAAAAAAAAATGACAGTAATTCGGAAGTAATTTCATACACAATTAAAATAACGGGGTTTTTTTTGGTCAGAATTTGCTAAACATGAAAAGCAATTTAAAAAAGTGCTTTGAAATAAAACTCTCATAACACATACATTGAAACAGCAGGGAGTGCCCCATTACTGGTCAATACGGATTGAGTCATTCTCTGCTTCTTTCCTCTTTCTTTTGACCCTTGTAGGCACCCAGAGATGCCCAGGCCAGGTGGGCGGCGGCTGGGAGGAAATGGACAGCAGCAACGGCTCCTCGCACAACTCCTCTCAGGGCATCGCAGCCAATAGCAGGGCCTCAGGGGGCAGGAGCAGCAAGTCAGGGGGGACCGGGAGCCAATCAGGTGGCAGTAGAGAGAGCAGCGGTGACCTCTCAGACAGGTGGGTTGTTGTGTTCTTCTCCTGGTTGGTTTATGTTTTGTGGTTTCCCTTTTTATGTAGCAAAACCAATTCTCACCCTCACTTCCCAACACATGTTCCTCCAGGGTGGAGGCAATGCAGTTAGGGGACTGTGGCCAGGAGATGGCGCTGATCAGCAGGCTGACCGAAGGCTCCAGGGTCTTCCTGACCAGAGAGGAGAGCCAGTACTTTATCAAAGAGTAGGTGCATTAGAAAATCGAATTCTACCATGTTAGTTTTGCCTGACTCCTGTTTTTGTGTACATTCCATACTTTTTATGTGATTTTATTGTTTTTTTATTGGTTGCACATTTTTTGTCTTATTTCCATATTCTGTGTATTGTCTGCAGGTGCGCAACACTAAACTGTGAGGTCGTGGTGGAGCTGCTCTCAAGGCAACTCCAGGAACACTCACACACTATCCAAATGGTAACATGAACCTAAGCTCTATGTGTGGGATTTGTTTTTGTGCCCTTGACTGCATCTATAACATTTGTGTTGCTTCTCCTGGTCACCAGAGGGCGCTGTGTGCTGTGGCCTGCCTCCTCACCTCTGACCTACTCTCTCTTGAGCAAATCTTTGGAGCTACGCATCGCAGGCTAGGCAAGCTGAGTGAAGGTCCCCAGGGATCGCTGACTAACAAAGCCACCAAGGTAGTTAAGTAATATCCACATGCTAACACAAACAGGACAAGACTTCACCTTCAGACTTTTCTAAGCCTTCTCTGTGTGCTTTCTGTGCCAGATATTGCGCCAGCTTGAAGCCATGCTGGGTGGAACTGGGCGTGTCCCTAGACAGGAAGTTGCAGCCAGCGACCACTTGGCCTCAGATGACAAGCCCTTTAACTCAACATACCCAGTGGCTCCTCCACCTGCCCCGTCAAGCCTCTCCGCTGGTCGCTTCAGCCTCCACAACTACCAGGAGACCCCCCTCATGTCCAAAAAACCCTCCACAGATGTCACTGACCGGCCGTCCCCTTCTGGTCGAGAAGAGGACCAGAGCAGTTCCTTCGTCCATGACCACAGAGAAATTCCCCAGAGTCCCTCGGAGGAGTCGGATGACAGCAAGGCAGAGGCTGCCAGGACTAGCAGGGTCAAGGTGAACCTGGTTGGGGAAGGCAGCCGACGTCCTGGTGGCTGGGAATCTCTCTCTGACTCTGAGCAGTCATGCGTGGGAAGGCTGTCTCTGTTCAGAGGCATGGAGTTGGTGGTGAGGGGGGGCACTTCCGCCTTCTCACCCGAAACAGACCTGACGGAAGCATCCAGTCTTAGCCATGTTGGGGGAAATCCAACCACAGATCACACTTTACCAAACTCTGTAGGTTCCTGTTTTAGTAAAACCAGCAATGTGACGTCCCAAAGCAGCCAAACAGTTTCGGCCTTTTCCTTCCTCAATTGTTGACGACGGTCATAGACTGGATAGTTAAGTTATGTCAATCAAATCATTATCAAGTATGAACAGATACAGGTATGAACAGATAGAGTCTGACAGGTGTTTTTGCATATTCAATGCAAGAATCTGATGTTAAAAGCCATAACTTAATTCCTTTTCTGCTCATGAATTCATGACCCACAGAGTAAAGCTATAATAATAGGGTCAACCTCACCTTAAATTCTCGTTCTAACTCTACAATGCTTATTTAAAGTAACAAATCTGATTTGCCACTCTTTATGAGCTAATACATACACTTGAGGACTTAGGAACTGCATAATTACGCAAATCTGGTATGGGGTCATCTTATACTCCTAGGTATGAACCAGACTCTACTCTGGATGGATATGAGTGTATGCTGGATAGCTCATGCGGTGGCCTTTTCTCTCGCTGTCCATCACAGTTGGAGATACTCCTTTAGACAATGCACTACTTGGTCCATCAGACTTAACATTAGCAAGTCATCCAAACATCCACACAGTGGAGGAGCCTCTGGTGACCTGCACTGTAATGCGCTGTGGGTTTGAACTCCATGCAGTATTTTATAAGTTACACAGGTGACCGAGGTTATGCCTCAGGATTTTGTTGAAGGAAGCTAGATGTCTTTGGTGTAGGGGAGTTACTCTTGATTCACATTCTGCACAAGATTAATTTTTATCCCAAATTCTACGGTTTAAAGTGTCTTCCATTTTGTTTGTTTTTGTAGGTATGAAAAGAGTAACGAGTATCAAGAGGTTTGATTTCTATGCTATTTATAATACTATCATGTTGATTCATGTCCATCAACGGAATGCAGAATGCATATCGGTGCTTGAAAACAGGTGGGGAATATATAAGGTTTCAAAAATTGATTGTGTGTCTGTGTGATCGATCTGGACCAGGATCGGCTTAGGTCAAATTATAACACTAGCTTTGAGTGTCAAGAAGAATGAAAAGCTATATAGGATTGCCAACTAATTAGAGTAACTCTTACCTATTTAGACGCTGTTTGGATTAATTGCATATGAACTGCAGAATGCATCCCAGATTCGTCTTGAAATAACAAATGGTACGAATAGTGTGACTGCTATTGAAGTACAATAAAACATTCTTCAGTTTACCCCAACCTCATGTGGTCAGCATATTTATCTTATCTTTACAACTGGACAGGTAGACAGGCAGTAAGTATTTCAAAAGCAAACCTAAGAAATGAAATGCATTTCTGGGTCAAAGTTACAGACATACAAGCATATACCACCAATAAGCACGAGACCGTAATAATAAGACAACAGATTCTATATCCTCACCCACACACTTGGCTTTAATGGGTCAAACTTTCAAAATTTGAATTCATTTTGATTGAGCATTTGAATATGGAAAAAGGAACAAAGCATAAAAATGAACAGACATAAATCCTGATTTAACTTAATGAACACAGTGTCTTGGTCATACCACACAGGACATGAAGCAGTAGGTAAAACAAACTTTCAATTAACTGCTTTGTTTATTTTTATAACCTAGACATACATATATGTGCAGAAAGAAAAAACATAACTTTACAAACTGAACTGAAGAGTTGTTTTTGAAGCACCATGTTCTCTTGTGCATCTCCCTGGCAGAGCCTGACATACAGGAATTCACTCAGAGGAGCCTATAAATAGACAGGGTCTTATGTGATGTGGTGTCTTCTCCGTTACCCTCAAGCTGCACTTAACCACACGCAAAAGAGTTAACGCTTCTTTCAAATATTACTTTTTAATCACTTTGGTTATCTATACACAAATACACACACAGAGTTCAGAACTCAATGAGGGTTTTCCTTACAAATAGCAAAAGCTAATTTTGAGTGTTTAGGTTGGCCTTCCATTACCAATCAGTGTGAGGAGGTGACAGTCGGATGCATGGACCTTGTAAACTTGCTGCACATGGAAAACACCATGGACGACTCGCGTCTTGAGTAAACAAGAAGAAAGACTGGATAAAGTGTTTCGCTTTGTGTAGCACTTTGATCACATACACACACACACACCTCTCATCTTTTTGTCAATTAGCACCAATGAAATGTTTGCACGTCAACAACACTTGCATGTAAAAGAGAATGTTGCCCTCTTCCTAAAGTGCCTGAAGTACATACATACATACGGTACATACATACTGACACCACACACAGAACTACAGTGGATGGGCTATGGAAAAGGCAGGTATGTCTTATGGTCTCCCCCACCCCCGGGCCCACTCTCCACACACACAAACACACACTCTCTCGCTCTGCTTGCCCTATGTTTGCTGGTTGCAAGGCGGGACCAGCCATGTCAGGTTCTGATGGGCCAAGAACAGTAAGGTTGGGAGAGTGCGGGTCAGAGGGCAGGACGTCACTGCCGTCACGTGGAGCCCGGTAGAGCTCTGATCTGCAGACTGCTGAAGTGAGCCTCCCTCAGTAGTCTGTTGATGTGGTGGTAGGAGACACCACCACTGGTGCTGCTACTACTGCTGCCGTTGCCATGGAAACCCTGCAGTGAGGCGCTGGCAGAATCTTCGGGCTGGGGGCTGAGGGAGCTCTGGGAAATGCAGTTGTTCTGGCCGAGCGTGCATAGACTGGTGCTGGCTAACGTACCCCTCTCTGGACTACTGACCCCGCCGCTGCTGTCACTGCTGGACGACTGCTGCTGACGACAAAGAGGAAGGCAAACACATGACATCCGGAGGGTGGCACCCATGATGGATTAGCCTGCTAGTTTAGATAGTGGCACTGCAGCATGCACGTAGACATTTGACCTCAAAATGGTGCTTAAAAATGTCAGATATTCATCCATGTTTCTATTTATGGATATCTGAGTTTATTTGCATGAGGAACATTTGCATGTTCCTCAATGTCAGCCAAGCCACACTACAATTTCAATTACTTCTGCAGCTCAACCTAAACATAAATTGAGGATTTAGAGTAAAGGGGGCAATGGATCAAAAGTCTGATCTTTAATGAGGCACCGAGTAAAAATAAGTTAATGGACGGCATGATCCAATGAACCCAAGATGGGCCCTGAACCATTTACTGGGCTCACCTCTGAATCCCAGACGTCTCTCCCCAGGTCAGAGACTATCAGATCATGTCCCCCTCCTGACCTCTTGGCGTGGGGGTTCAGCTGTTGGCCCTCGCTGTCAGAACCGCGGCGACGCTTCCTGTGCGTTTTAAACAGCAAGAAAAAAACAATGAACCGAGAGAAAAATACCAACATCTCTACTACCACTGCATTATCAGACGTGCTCCTAATCTCATCAGCAATGGATATTGACTATTGATGAGGCCACGTCGAAAAATGTCCAAAGGTCTTGTGTGGTATTGAAGCAAAAAGCAGAACATAATGCTCAGTATTGACGGTTACGTTACCTGTTTTCGGTCAACATTTTAGGCGAGTCTTGACGGACAAGGAATATCTCAAGGTAACAGAAGACAGTACCAGGGCTGGGCCAGGTGACGATATAACCGCTCCGTAGATCGTCCAACACAGATGTGACATTAACTACAGTTCGGCACCATAACCATCTCAGCTCGCTAAGGCTACACTCAGCTAGTATGGGTCGGGTCCAGCTTTATCGAAGCAGTCCTGTCACCAAAATAAAGATAACCCCACGAACCGACAAATATAATCAAAGACAGCGTGTACTCCGAAGCAATGGCATTAGCAAGGGATGATGGGGATTCCTAAACCTAGCTTCTCCTTGGTTATGCAACGATATCTCGAAAAACTCCAGTCATGACAGGAGCGGTGACAAGCTATCAAGCTAACATGGCTAACTTGAAAGCCACAACCGGACCAATCCTAGTACATCAACCTTCCGCTTTCGTATCGCCCTTCGTCTCTCGACTTAATCTATATGCATTGGAAAGCTATCTTTACAAATGCCTGGAATAGATTGGACCACTCGGTGAGTTTGTCAACTTAGCGGCGGCCACGAATCTTAGAAGTATGAAAACAGCTCACTTTTTCCTAAGTTAACGCTGCCGACTAGAATAGCTTCTGGTTATCGTCGGCTGCGCAGCTGCTGCTGTTTACACGACGCTGCGTAACGTGACGTCACATCCAATGCGGAAATTAGTCGGCATGTCAACAAGTATGCACAAATATACAGGAAAACTGCATTAAGGGTAGTTCAGTCATTGTTTCTTTATATATCGATCGAAGAAACAGTCAGAACATTTGAATCGTACGATCTTAGACAAACCGGGGATAAACTGTACTTATTTCCCCAAAAGCCTTGCTGTTTAAATCATAGGTGTGTGCGTTTGTGTGTGCGTGTGTGTTTATATATTTATATATTTTTCATGATTGGATTACAAAAACAACGTTCCAAAGGTCTTACATGGTAATCTCCAATAATAGCAATAAAGTATAAATAACTATCTTTATATATATATTATAGAGAGTAATAAAGACTACTGTCTTCAGGGTGAGAGAGAGCTAGATATTTGATGTACTCAAAAGGTGGATGTAACAGGGGTGGCAGTAGCTCAGGGGTAGAGCAGATCGTCTGGCAACCGGAAGGGTTGATCACCACCTGACCCTATCTGCTACTGCATGGGGGACACTGCAGTCGGTGTGTGAAAGTTTCTATGAATAGGTTATTTGAGGCACTCATTGTAAAGTGCTATAAGTGGCCATAAGTTAAAAAAGCACTATATAAATGCAGTCAATTTAAAGGCCTATTTCAATTCAGAATGTTTATCATGGTCATCTTATCACTGCAAGAAGTATGGATGGATGTCTCAATAAGTGCAAACTTATTTGTTTCTCTGTTTGTTTGTTTGTTTGTTTGTTTGTTTGTCAGACAATTACCCATGAGATTGGCAACTGCCAGGGGGGGAGTTGTGTCATGCAGGGCTCCAGCCTCCTGGAAGAGTTCCATTGCCAGCCTATAAACCTCTGTAGCATCGGCCTGCACAGGCTACAGTCAGCATAACAGACAAATACCAGGTTCCGTAGGAGGAGGATAGGGCCATCTCAGGGAGAGAGATGATGAGATGAGATCAATTTGTAAAATAGCATAGTAATGTCCAGATGCTCGGAGTCTATTACCTGTATTTCCTACCAAACAAGCGGAGGGGGATGAATTCTGAATAATTGGACTTGGATTTCATTTGATTTCATATGATTTCATAGTCATGAACTAAATATTTCAAGATTGTCGTGGTTTTCTTGGATTTCGTTTTCTGTTTATAATATGACCTACTTTCAACACCACTAAACAAATCAACTGTTAACCCCTCCCTCTGACGAGCGCCATCCTGTCACATGCTTTGACGTCATGTGTCCAAGAAGTCCATCACCATGGGGGGCAATGTTGGTCCCTTGAGAGTCACAAGAGGGGCTGATTGAGTCAAACTTTGACCCACAGGGGAAATGACATGGAACCTTTTATGCTTAATGCAAGCATAGCCGATGAGATTGTGTCTCCTCGGCCAAAAAGAAGACAGAAAGATAGAATAGAGGTGCTCCAGATAGTCTTTGGATCATTTTGTGTTTATCATTATTTTATTTCACAAGTGCCAGAAAGCAAATCATATTTCACACATAAACCCCTTTTTGATTAAGAAATATATATATTTTTATCAGGCATTGCTTCACTGGACAGTGGAAGAGGAAGGACCTCGCCAGTGAAGCCACCGCTAAAACAAGCTCTGCTGCTCTCTCCGCGCCCTGCTGCGATAGCCCCAACCCAACCAAGCCTTACAAACTCACACGATTGGCTCCACAGGTGCCTGGCCATTCTTCAGACTTGATCAATAGTTTGCTTTGCAGTTTATAAGGAAGAAGAACTTGCAAGTACATGGTCTTGTCTTGCAAGTTCTTCCAGACTCTTAAGAGTCTGAGTACTTGCAAGTTCTTCTTCCTTATAAACTGCAGTCTGTCATGTTATATTCTGTCATGGTCCAGCCGCAGCCGCTAGCAGTCCACTATGCCTGTTCCAACCAACTGTATTTAATTTATTTCTACAGAATATAAATTGGGTTATTAAAAGTCATTGGTTTGACACAAAATAATTGTATGGAAAGAAATGTATAAAAAAACGATATTTTATTTATTTGGATGTGATAAGACAATACATGTGCAGAATTACAAAGAAACTAGATACATTCAAAACATCTTTATATAAAAGTTTTATTTCAAAGTACTTCATTACTTTATAGTGCATTAATTAAGTTTATTGTACCAGTTAGTGTTACATGTCATTACTGCTTATTTGACACATTAGAATGTCACCCTGATTAGAGGTCCATGTTGATTTTCATATCCTGTTTTTTAGACAGTTGAATCTTACAGCAAGTTCCTTCCGTGGTAAGTAACCGTATTGATTGTCAGCAAATTGCAAATAAAATCAGATTGCTGCCCCAACCGATTTAGTTTCACTATAACACAACCCAGCCACTTCTGACCCCTGAAAGGACAATACCGCTCTGGTGATCAAGCCATCTAACGGTCTCTCCTGGCTTCTCTCCAACACCGGTTACCAATGTAAACTGCTGTTATGCCATTGTTATCATATGTGGCAGGTGCACACGCTGAGTTCTCTTCAGCAGAATCAGTAGAAGGAAGTCATTTCGACAAATTAGATTGGTAACAGCTTGTTTTGTGAAGCCATTAGAGATGGCTACAATGTTTTAATCACCCACACCGGTACTGTCATTTTAACACTATTGTCATATACGTTCGTGGAGAATGAATATGTCCCAGCCATATAACCATCATCCACCTTACACAAACAATTTTGGCTTGCAGCAGTACCTATCATCTCCCAATACGTCTTTCCTAAAACACATTATCAATGCCATGTATTGTTCTGTCTTTATCCATTGTTGTTGTATTGTTGGTCGATTTATTTAATGAATGAATGGAATAGTCAGCGCTTTTATTTAGTACAGTGAGTCTGTAAATAGGTGGAGACCCTCTTATCGCTTCAAGCCTGCTGTTGTTTGTTATCTCAAACACCACCAGTCTCTGTTTTACTATTTCTTTCAGCTCCTTCTCGCTGGTTATGGACCAATTCAACAACTATCTCTTCATGTTCTCTCGCAGTGTCCCTTCCTTCATCTGACGATTTTGTCCTCTGCTCTGCACTGTTCTCTCTTCCTTCCATGTGAGCTTCGTCCTCGGGGTGTTCCAAGCGTTTCCTGCAGGGCGACCACCTCTTGGCGGGTCGGACCAGGCCCAGAAAGAGGGCGCCCAGTCCCATGCCGGCGGCACAGGAGTAGAACGCAGAGCCGTAGTTCTTTGTCTTATCCACGAAGAAACCTAGGAGGGGTTACATGATTAATAAACAACCTTATTATTTAATTTAGCAGATGCTTTGATCCAAAGCCATTTACGGTGGATTACAGATTGGATCGATTTTGGCTGGGAGTTCCACTACACTGTTCGGCCCCCTACATAATACCGATACAATGTGGAGCTGACTAGTGTGGTGGCTAAGATGGTCTACTAACCCAGCTGAAAGCTGTACAATCCCTCCGCTGTCCGCCTCCTAATCCCCACTACCTGCTCCCGAATAACCTGCATCTGAATTCACTGCAATAAGATTATTTTGATAAAAGCATCTGCTAAATGACTCAAGAGTTAATAGTAAAATGTAGTTAAATACTACTAGCAGTACTAAACTCATTTTTGTATGACTTAATTGTCAGTTTCATCTGGCATTCACCCGAATTTACACATATGAAATCAGTCCGTCCAAATAAGGACATCCTGTCCGCCCTACCTCCCAGTGGCGGGCCGGCCAGCCCAGCAAAGCTCTGGATGAAGACGTAGACCCCGGCCGCAGAGGCCATCCTCTGGAGGCCCACCACGTCGTCCTCGGCCAACAGGGGGATGTGGGTGCACGCTATGGAGCCCATGAAGAAGCCGAACCCGGCGCAGCAGACCGCCAGGCCGTAGAACTCCCACACCAGCGCAAAGGCCAGCAGCACCAGCGTCATGCCGACCACGCAGCCCAGCAGCACCCGCAGCTTCTGCCTCCTGAGCCACGGCCGGGACAGAAGCCACCCGATGAAGAGGCGGCCGAACACCTCGGCCACGGCCATGATGGACAGCATGTAGGTGGCATGCTCGCGCTCCACGCCGCGACTCACGCTGAGCTCGATGATGTAGAGGTGCGGCGCAAAGAAGCCCAGCGTGGCGAACAGTCCAAAGAGGGCGTAGCAGATGAAGCTGCCCTCACGCAGGATGGAGAAGTCGAGGAGCTTCGTATTTGGCCGGGCGGCGACCGCCGGTTCGTCTCGGTCCTCCCGTTTCACTTCCTCTTCCGTCGGCCGTTTCTCCTCGTCGTCGGCCCGCACGGCCGCTCGCTGCGCGTCGCTCTCCCCAACTTCTATCGCTTCTTCCTCACGCGTGTCCTTCAACATCCGGTCCTCCGTCCCCTCCTCCAACGACTGAACACCAGAGTCCTCGGAGCTGAGCGAGTTTCCATTGATCGGCTTCGTGTCCCCGACGTGCTGGACCTTCGTCGTCGTCGTCGTCGCCGTCTCCAGGGCGGAGTTCTGCTTTGTGGTGGAAGACTCCTCTTGGCTCAAGGCCACCGTCTCCGCCTGCTTGGCAGGCCTGATCACGATGGGCCGGAGCACAACCCCGCACACGATGATGCTGCCTTGCAGCGCCCCAATCACCACCATGCTGCGGCGCCAACCCATGTGATCCCGCAACGCAGCGAAGGCTGACAGGAGAGAGAGGAAGAGTTGTTTTGGTAAAACGGGCCCTTTAACAAAATCAAACACATGAACTAAAAACTGTTCGATCATTATTTGTAAAATAAATAATATAATAATTATAATAATAATGAGAGAAAGGGGAGACAGACTACTAGAGACAGACTGTTCTAGAGAGACAGAAAGGAGACAGATGCCAGAGAAAACCATAATCTTATACTTACATATTTGCCTGTTTACGCAATTTTCTTTCAATGCGGGAAAACGCTGTTGACGTCTTTCGCATTGTGATTACATTCACTTTGAGTCGTTTACAATATATCATATGTAGACACCTGGTACTCCTCTGGGTCACCTCAGTGCACTCACCGGGGGCTAGGGCGAACACGGCGACGGACTCTCCGGTGGACGCAACGGCCGTGACCAGAGAGCGTCGGCGGTCAAAGTACTGGGATAAAATAGTCACCGTGGGCAGGAAGGTCAGACAGTAACCCAGACCTGCAGGAACCAGAAAAAGACAAACTTTAGTTTTAAACCTAGGCATAAAATAACCAGTGACAACGTGAAATCCCTTTCAGGAAAACCAATAATGAGGAGAGGAACTTAGGGCTTGGTTCTAGTGCAGGGGTTCTCAACCTTTTGCTGAGCCATACCTGCCACCAATCCCATAGTGATGTACATCTGACTGATGGAGGAGGTGAAGGCGGTGGTGATGGTTCCCATGGAGATGAGGATCCCTCCCAGCACAACAACAGGCTGGAAGCCGAAGCGGTTGGTCAGCACAGACGAGAGGGGGGCTGTGGATGAGTTGAAGGTGGTTGAGTGTGCTTACTACCTACAGCAGAGAGGCCAAGTGCTCTTTAATGCTTGGGTTGATCTCATTCCCACTCAAAGACTGCCAAACTGAATGTATCCTGAATGTTAGCACGTAAACACGGTCAGTCATTTCCCCTGCCAAGAAAATGTATTAAGTGGGATTGCATTGATTGTATTTTCTTTGAGTTACAGTTGCCTTTGTGTAAGGCACTGCGGTGGGTTTCTATCTTTTCATTAGCAGTAAAGATGTTTGTCACTTTCAAAAGTTAACCAGCCATACATTGTTTTCTTAAAGCCACTCTCTGACCAATGGTGTTCACTGATGACCTCTGACCTCTTTCCACTCACCCATGAAGGTCATGACGAAGACACAGATGGAGATGATCCAGGAGACCTTGCTGTTGCTCTCCCCAAACTCCTCCACCAGGTCCTGGAGGAAGATGCCGAAGCTCTTGATGGTGCCGTAGGTAAACATCTCGACCACGAAGAAGGCCACGGCCACCAGCCAGCCCCAGCCGCCGTCTGGGATCTCCTGGTACTCATTTGGGCGGAAAAGGCTGCATCTTCTGAGCCCATGCACAGCCATGGCAAAGGCTGAGATAAAGAGAGCATCAAGGTTGATGTCGGTTATTACAGAGGTGGTGTGTGTCACTGAATGGGTCGATTTTTGAACTCGACAGATAAACCAATCAAACAAACAAACAAACCTTGGATTAGTTATATTCACGGGTAACGTTAACAGTTCACAACAGTTGAGAACAGTTCTTCTCAAAGAAGAACTGTTTAGAAACTCAGAACTCATTAGAAACGTTTTAAAGAGGCGGCTTTATCCAGATTGTGCACCCTATGAATAGTTTTCCTGAAGGCTATTACCTGCGCTTGTAATTACAATAAACTAGAGTCGCTTCTGATAGGGCTAAACCTTTTCAGTTTTATATCCTGTGTAACCTGCTTCTAAAAAACATTTTGTCAACCAAACAGAATGCTGTAGCGCAGTGATTAACCACCTTTTTTGGAAAGTGACCAGGGGCCGTATTCACAAAGCTTTTTATCTTACCGCTAGGAGTGCTCCTAACTCGCGCTAAAACGTTTTACGTAGGAGTTTTTTCTTAAAAGTAATTCACAAAGCCGCTGAGACCTACTCATACTAAGGATAAATCACTAAGAGTCAACTAAGAGTGACGCGCCGTTGCTATGGATTACGTCGATTCTCGTGCACGAGTTTAGAAGCGGTCAGTCCGGTGATTGGTTGTTGAGTGCAGGCGGTCTCGGTGAAACTCATCCGCAACATCCCACAAACGAGCCCACTAACGAAAAACAAGGAAATAGCCTACAAATTAAGTCCTATCAAATAGTTATGGACAGTGCAGTTAGCAGAATACACGCATGATGACAAGTTTGTGCAGACCACGTTAATGACGTTGTATGCACGTTAAAGAGAGAGAGAAAGCAAACAATAAAAATACGTCAATTGCATTATATCAAGGAGATAATTAAAAGCACCCTGCAAACTGTGGAGGGTGTGGGAGAAGTTCGGAGAGGCCA
>OMKX01056024.1:0-29591 GCA_900302425.1 Brosme brosme
TGGGACAGGTCAGACCGGGGTAGGATGGGCCGGGTAAGAAGAGGGAAGGGGCTGCACCCCTCTGGGGGAACGTGAGCGAGACTTCAGCAGGTTCTGTTGCCTGGGCCGGTACCCATGGCGTCTGATTTATTTTATAAATGAAGCCTGGACCGTGAAAGCCGGTCATTAAATATATATATAGTATTGTATGTTATTTTCCAATTTTAGATTTTTCACAAAAAGGCATCATGAATATATACATACAAACTTTAATAAATACTAAAGTTTAAGTAATACAATCAATTTGTATTATTCATTTTTTTTTATAAAACAAATCAATGAATCAATAGCTTCCCTCCGTACTCCTCCATATCAACCTGTATAGATAACACACGTTCAACCCACAACTTTTACAGGATCCTTTCCTCACTGCTCCTAACTTCTCCCTCTCTCTCTCTGTATTCAGTCCACAGCTTGCTCGCCCCACACAGAGAGGAGTGTAGTGTCAGACACAAAGAGGCCTCCTTCCAAGCCTCTCCTCCCACTGGGATCACATGCTTTGACCTCCTCTCTCTCTCCCTCTCTCTCTTCTTCTCCCCCTGAGTTAGCGTTTCATCTCAGGCATTCTGCAGCAGCTCTAAATCACATGACTCCTCCCGGGCTGCCCCACCACAGCTCTGCCGCTGCTCACCGCCCTGTTCAGTCAACTTGGCACCCGGGCTCAATTGCTCTCTCCCTCGCTCACTTGGAAATGTAAATTCACAGCTCTGGTGTACTGGCTGTGCTCTCTGTGGGCTTCACACATTACTCATGCGGGGCTAGAGTCCCTGTTCTGTTCTGTTCTCTGTGCGTGTGCCTGTGCGTGTGCGTGCGTGCGTGCGTGCGTGCGTGCGTGCGTGCGTGCGTGCGTGCGCTCACTCTGCCGTGTGCTGGCGGTCCTGGTGCGCGGCAGCGTGCTGGCCCCTGAGCTCAGCTCCTCCGCGGGCTCCCGTCTGGGGCGGGCGTCGCCGGAGCGCAGCCCCAGGTCGTCCTCCGTGTTGATCATGGTCAGGTCCTGCATGCTGAAGCTCCGCAGCTTGTCAGAGAGCACGCCCTGGCCCTGCGCCCCAACACACCCCAACACACAACCACAAACACTTCAGGGACCCGACAGGCAGAGAACACACGGGGCAACGACAAACTGAATTTGGGTCGACGCTGCAAAGCTGCAGAAAGTCACATTTGGGAAAAAAACAAGTGACGGCAAAATCAATGTAAACATTGACTGACTAACGCGCTAACATCCTCCGACGTAATATTCTGTATATTGCCCAGTGCAGCTATACACACCCTTGGACACATCTCAAGCTGCCCCAGCCCAAAGGCGGGGTTCCACTGCAAAACAGGCCTTGGACGAACAAAAACACATCAGTATGACAAAAAGCCATCGTGGGCAACCAGCTTATAGAGGAAAGGCTCATGCCACCAAACACCGATAAATAGTTGTCAGGGTTTAAGTGTACAACACTGGGAGCACGGCTGGTACACTGAGGTTGGGATACTCGGCAGACGCCTCTAAAATTCTGGGTGCAATAGGTGTGACGGGAGGGTTGAAATTGACCAATTGATGTCCTGCAGGATCGCTTAGCTCTGCTCATGTGCTCCTGCTCAGCAGAACAATCAAATTAGCGTCGTAACTTCTGCATGAATCAAACTTTGTTCCTTAAAATGAAGCTGTAGGCAAGATTTGCTCGTTGTAAAGCGAAAGAGCGGAAAAGCGGTTGTTCATAAAAATGCCCCCTTCCTCTCTGCTCTCTTCCTCTGCCGTTGAGATGATAGTAACAATTTGATTTACAGGGAAGATGGCTTTCCTTAACACTTAAGGGAAGTGATACCCAGCATTGAGCCAAGAGGTGTCTAAAATCTCACAGAGAGGCCCGGCGCAGTCAACTGTAAAAACATCCTCACATTGCATTTCACTCACTAATAGCTGACGAATCGCTAAGCCGTTTCTAACGAATTACACTCAAATAAGAGCCCTCAAATCTTCTCTACAGCACCTTCAAGGAGCTACAATAACCCTGGTGTGGCTGAGTCAGAAGCGTGCGGTGGTCAGGTAGGCGTGGTGTGCTGCTCACCTTGGTGGCCGCGGTGACGGCAGCGGTCGCCGCGATGTTGAGCCCCCTCTTGCCGAAGCGCATCATGGTCTCGTAGCTCTTATCTTTGGCCTGTGTGATGTACTCGTCTATCTCCTGCCGAAGCAGCAGGTCGGTGATGGGCAGTCACACGATCACGACAAAGAGTGAGAGGGAGCAATCAACACTGTACTTACACCGATCAAAATGTAACGTCAACATGCCCGTTTTCCATGAGGAGAGTTAAAGGGACATTTCAGACGGTAGATTATTCAAAGCATTATTATTTAAACCACAGACTGGGTTGAGATATTGAGCAAATAATCGTGCATTAATTACAATTAAGTACAAGTGGGTACCTTCTCTTTGTTGGACAGGGTGGGGTGGACAAACTTGCGGTAGAGGACACTGGAGCCCTTGGTGTAGGGGGACAGGAGCCAGATGACGAAGGCAATCTTCAGCTCAAAATAAAAGGGGAACCTTGGGAACATAAGGCCGACAGGACAGGGTCAGAGGAGGGAGAGAGACACTCCTACATCAGGAGGGAGAGAACACTAGGACAACTAGGCCAGAAACGCTTCATGTAGTGGATTGGGAACAGAAAAACAGTCAACTTCAGTAAAAGTTTCCGTTTGTATTTACCAAAAGATTACGGCTGCACGATGAATTGCATTTTAATTGAAATCGCAATTTTGGCCGCTGTAATTATCTAATCGTGAAAGGTTGCAATTAATAAATAAATAAAAATTAATTATAAAATCATATAAACTCAATTGTTTTTGTAATATAATTAACTCATTACATTAAAATTTGATTACAAACAATAACTAAACTTATTCTTGATTATTATTGATTTAAATATACAGCAGCTCCACAGAATATTCATTGAATTGATAATCTTTTGAGCCCAAAGAATAATCACACCAAAAAAAAAAAAAATCGAAATCACAATATTGGGCAAAGTAATCGCAATAAAATAAAATGCCTAATAAACGTCTGGCCCAGATCAGCCCCTATAAACACACTCACCACGACAGCACCATGTCTGTGACCGTCTCCGCCGTCGAGAACAGCGCAAACACTATCCAGTACATCATCCACTTCACCTGGACAGACGCACACACACACGCACACACACGCACACAGGAGAGACAGTGTAATCAGGTCAGGCCCGCAGCAGACACGGGCTGCGGCACATGTGGGCCATCACGTGGGCTTCATGTGTGTGTGTACTGGGGCCCTTCCAGTCGTACGCACAACCTATGTTTTGCAGCACTCTGATTGCATCATCGTGCATGACTGAGCTCCCTGAGACAGAGAAGGGGAGAGAGCAGGGGCATTTGATACAGCGTTTATCAGATCAATCTGACAGTGAGAAGGTGCAGTTAAAGAGATGCATTCTGTGGGCTGCTCTTATATCATAGATATCGTAGCGTAAGAATGTATTTGGCCACATATGGGTCTGATATCTTCTGGTAGATGAGGGGAAAAAGGGCAGGAAAAATGCCCCGGGCATGCAGATGAATCATTTAATCCTTTGCGGCTGAATCACTTAACTCTTTCTGCGAGACAAACAAGGAAATGGCAGACAAACCACCGCTCTAAAAATGGCATCCGCCCCTCACTCTTATTCGCCCCTTCTGCGGCCGTCTGCCAGAGCAGCTATTGAGAGGAGGTTGCTATGGTAACCGTCCAGGAGGAGACTGTGGTCCCAAGAGGAGAGCTAGGCAGAGGGCCAGGGCAGACCGCCATACCTACTCCTGCCAGTCTTTTCTTTACATCCGAAATAAAGGAAGTGTGAGTCCACGTTGCTTTCTGCTTGAAATGCTCTAGGACATCCAGAAGCTGTTCCTGTGTGCAAGTTAACACTTAATCTATAGGGACTGGGTATCATTTTCCTTGATAACCCGTACAGGTACCGTTGGTACATGCGGGTTTGAAGGATAGAAACTCAGAAACAGCACCACCATTGGTGAACACTTGTTACTGCAATGTCTGTTTCTAATAAGTTCCCATTAAAAAGAAAGTCAACCCCCTAAATTCCTTTTTTTCAGTTGCAACCCGTTATGTTTGTGTCTCACTAAGTATTTTTGAACATGTTTGTTATTTTTTTTCTAAAAAGGTATAAAAGTTGTTCATGGAGGAAATTCTCTGTAAAATACGAGGGATCTGCTTCTTCCGGGTAAAAACGCTTTTCCAAATGGTAGTTTTCGATTGGCTACGCACCCTAGCTCGATCGAGTGTGACCTGGGTTTTGACCACGCCCCTTGCCCCTGCTCCAATGGAACCCAATGTGTCCATTATTATTTGTTTCCCCTCATATCACATTTTTTTTCATCTTGGAGGAAATTCACCTACCAACACATGGTTTACTTAAGCAGTGTTTGATTAGAGTTTTGCGGAATTTAGCAAATCTATTTAAAATTATTGGCACTTTGTTTAATACTATTATTACAGCAGGACTCGTTTTTGAAATGCAACGTGCCAAAAAAACGAACTTCCGTGTGATGGCACTAACATTAGAAAAACAACTATAAGCCTGCGGGCAATGGCTCCTGCTAGAAGAAGGGTTTTCCACCTCATGAGTCTCAAGGCCCAACACTGGGCATCGAGGTTCTCCTGGCCATCAGCACCAGCTCTAATCTCATAATCTCATCTCGTTAAATCACGTCACGGTGCAGGTTGGTCTTTGGTTCTGCCCCTGAACTTTGAATTACAGAAACGCTCCTAGTAATTCCAAGTATACAATAATGCAAACAACCAATAATACTTTCCCTACACATACATTTTATATTGCTCTTTAACACATTTAACTTATAAATTATTCCACAATAACATAAAAGGCATGTCATGTACAATCTCAGCTAAAAGACATTGTTAGTAATTGCCATAAACAATTACTGTGTGATACGTATCTTACAAACCAAATCACAGGCCGACCACAGGCCAAATCACAGCAGCAGATATCAGATTATGCAGCGGTCATCCAGGTGTCACGTTACTACACAGAAGACGATACTCACATATTCTTTTACATTCTTAGTTTTGACAGCCTTGTAGGAGGAGTAGGCGGGGTAGAGCGTCCCAAAGGCGAGGCTGTGGAGAGAGAGACAGAGAGAGGAACAGGGCTTGGTCATGTGTTGGGGAGCCTCGGGCTCTTAACAATAACAGTCACCCAGTGAAAGGAGAACATCGCCCCTGGATGTTAGCTCCTGACACCGGACTAACCCGTTTCCATCCCAGTTGTGTTTTATTTAGAGGCAGCTTTACGCTCTGAACTACTCCGTACGCCTGGATTGAACATTCCTGTCCAAACATTCAGTGACAACTAGGGGTTATTTATTTTACCCCAGATGGCACAGCACACCCATTTCTCCAGCGATCTTTGCCCTGCCAGAGGAAGTTGCATTATCAAGCTGATGGGCAGTGGGCTCGCCAAAGCACACACCAGCATGGTGTAATCAGTTCAGGAAAGGCCTGCAGCGAGCCAGATAAACAGTGGAGACACACGGACGTCCTCCCAAGGTGGGTCACCGTGTGTTTGCTGCACATGCTGATAGGAACGCCACAAACACACACAGTGATGTGTATTGTAGAGTGCATATGGTGCCTTCCTGGTTACGCTGTGGTGATTTGTGCAGATGTGACAGAATGCTGAATAGTGTGATGGAGCGGAAAGATGAAGACACACTGGTCCCTTTACAAGTCCCAGGGTGACACCATCAGAGGCAGCTGAATAAGTTAGAGCCCAAATACCGTCAGGTCCATGATTCATCACTTCCTCAGCCTACCCCTTGAACCGACAATGTAGGCCATTCTCCTAATCGTTCCCTTCGATTCAGTCTGCGTGTGTCAAAGCCTGACTAATCTCTCCTCTGAGTGTTGAACTGGCGTGTGCGTCCTACGGCCGGGGCCTGCTCAGCGACGCGTGCGCCTCCTTTGAGCATGGCCCCGTTCCCTGCAGAAGGCAGAGGCGTGTGGCAGGCCTGCAGGCCCATACTAGCAGATGCCCTCCATCCCTTTGTCTCCCAGTTCTCTCAGTCACAAGCCCACTACACTCTCAGTGCCCTCCTGCTCTCCTCCTCCTCACTCGGCCAGCCCACACACTGGGCTCTTACAAGTTCACTTGAGAACTCCAGCTGACTCTTGTTTGTAAATGCCTTTCAGTTAAAATATATAAATCAGGCTATTACTGTTAAGGGGGGAGAATTGTGTGTCTTGGTTGAGGGAGAGATACTCAGTGATGACGTCAAATGGGGAAAATTGGCTTAATTCAATGCAGCACATCTAGGCAAATTGTCTTCCAGAAACACATGACCACCCGGGGTGAGTGACCCGTAAGAGCAAGCTTACTGATCCAAACCACCCCTACCTAACACTGGCAGAACACACATAGTTTGTTATCAAAATGAATATATATATGTTATTTAGCAACTGTCCCTTTCCAGGGGTGTTCACGCAGTCTGGACATACAATGTTTAAACAATTTAGAAACGTTTGGTCAAAATCGACTCAATGTCAAATTGACAAAGCAACATGGTCAATCAAGACTAGGGGGATTACATCAACATTGCAAACAAACAACCAAAACATCCCTATCTTCTTACAGGCAGAAGGGAACATGGAGAAGGATGACTTGACCTGAGTCCTCCAGCATCATGCCGTGGACAGGTGAGGAGCCACAGCCCAGCATCCTCACAGTTCAATGTGTCTCCAATAATGAAGTGTGTCTCTTCTGTGCATATATCTCCCATAATGAAGTGTCTCTTCTGCGCATATGTTCCAGCGCATAACAGACCATGAGATCGTGTCTTGTGTTTCAGCATTACATTGAACCACAGCATGGCCGACCAACAGGATGCAACCATGTCCTTTACATCATCCGATCACACATACGGTATTTAGATTCCCCACTTACAGATACAAACTAAATATATATATACAACATGGATATTGAAATACATGGTTTAATAAACACGTGGCATTCGTCTATCTAGTTGGCATTGTAATTCTTGACCACAGCTCATCATGAGGCTCCCGTGGACATCCAGGTTGTTGTACCACAGATCATAATGAACTATAAATCACTAACCTTATAATAATAATAACCCTGAATATGCGTGTTGTCTCTCAACATCCACTCGCTTTGAAATCATTTAAAAAATGCGAAATCCTTGTCACGATGACATAAAGAGTAAATAAATGCCAATCACCACGCATATGCTATGCAGCTGCAGCGATATGCAACACCAGTCGATGAGGCACACACACACACACACACACACAGACACACACACACACACACACACACACAATGCCCGGCTTCATACTTACACCACAATCCTCGAGATGATCCACGACACCATTTTTGAGTTGAAGGTAAGCTTTCCCCTTTGAGAATGGTGGCTAACTAGGAAGCTAGGTGGCCCCCATTCCTAGCGACCGTGTGTTGTGATGATGGGGAGGCTAGCTGAGCGGTGGATTCTTCTGTGTGGGAAGTCAGGTGGGATGCTGACGAGGACTGCTGCAGTACATCGTAGGTTGGGAGAGGATCATGAATTACAGCGGAACGCCGGTTTGGCGGAAAGCAATTTCCGGTCCGTTGTTTCCTGTATGCCGTGAACGGCCGTTCAGTGCCTCAACGGAGCGAGAAGAATAAGCACACGACGATTACAACGACAAGGAGAATAAATATGGAGTTTTGGCGGAATGTTTGACAAAGCATCCGAAATATGTTACGAGAAACGAATCTACCTCTATCGGAACATCCTTCTCCGCTCACGCCGTTAATCCAATGTAACTGAAAGTCCCGCCCTCTCTCTTGCCAATAACGCTCATTTGGAGCATCCGGTTCAAGGCGTTCCGTCGTGAAAACGAGGTTACATTCCCTTAAAGGGACACATTCATTATGAACGTGCCATGTCCTTTAATGTTGTCCCAAATTGTTTTATTATAATTAATTAAAATTCAAAGTGACATACTTGAGATAAATAGAGCTATATGGATCTCTATCTTTATATATCTAGGTGCATCCACCACTTACCACACATTGGGTATTGGTCAATTACTATTATTTATAATTATAAAATGTCACAATAGTCTGAATAATGTACGTAAAAATACCAAATAAAAGATCTCGTCACTCATGATGGATTTGTTTAGGGGTTAGGGTTAACATATGGATGAGAGCAGTGCACTGTTTATACAGAGTACTGGGTATTTCAGCTAGTTTACCATGTTTTAGTAACACATTCCTGTGACCCACTTAAACCCCCTTGCAGGTAAGTCTTTAAAAAAACAAGACGACGATAGCACAACACAGTAATTCACAGCAAGTTAAAGGGTGCAGGGAATTATTTTAAGCGCACATATGTTTGAACTCCAATCAGGATTAGTTTGTAACTCATTAAACATACAAAATGTGTTTTTTGTAAACTTTATTTTGAAGAAGAAAAAAAAAAATCATACTGCTAAGATCAATATTCATATATTGAAATAACATTTAGGGCCAGTAGTTCGGTTAAGCTGTAATTGTGATTCTTGAACAATATCGAGAGAACGCGGTTCAGACCGTGAAACAGGTGATTAAGAACAATCAAGCAACCATAACCTCTTCAGTCTTTATCAACAAATGAACCCCCTTCTGATGTATAAAATGCTGATCAACTTTTAAAAGTGAAAACAAAAAGAATACAAAACTTTGGTCTGCTCCACCTCACTAGCTGCTCCTTGGATCAATTTCAGCCACAAAGGGCAGATGGAATTCAGTTGTGATAATTCCCCAGCCAACAACAGAAATGTGTGCATAAACACCGGTTAACCTCGGCTCTATTAAAGAAAAAAACCTAACATTGAGTTCATCAAAACAGTAAAAGGTCGCCCAGTGCTCACACTTTGTCACTCGCATCAGCTGAACCTCTTTGCTCTGAAGGCACAGCAGCTTCCCGACGCCTCGCGCTCTGGTGTCTTTACATGTACAACGAAAAAGAAGACGACAACTAAGAAACTTGGACCTTAAATACAGACTCGATGAAAAGAGAATTGCAAAATCAACTAGAAACGGGAGATCTCAACGATCCCAACAAATAAAAACACCAGCACATCCGAGCCCACTCGATTTCAAATGCGCCGCATGGGCAGATATTGGCCCCAAATAACAAACCTTTTTTTTAACTCTGAACTGAAAAACAAATCTCTACACTCAGTTACTGTGTGTGTGTGTGTGTGTGTGTGTCTGTGTGTGCGTGTCTGTGTGTTTGTCTGTCTGGGTCAAAGTGATTCTGTAGTTGGTTTGCCTTGGGAGAGGGGTAGCTTACGGCCTGGCAAGCTGGGGCTCGTGGGCCTTCAGTGTGCCAACAGCATCCTTCACCGCGTGGTAGATTATGTTTTTCACCTGCGCGGGGACAACACACAAACGGTCAGACTTCAACGGGAATACAGAGAAATGCAGCCGTTTATAAAGACGCATGCTGTGTGTGACGTGTTTGAGGTGCTTGAGAGGCAGACTGACTTGAAGCTTATCCTCGTGGTTGGAGTGAGTTGTAGAAAGATGTCTGAACTCCTGGGTCAGTCTAAAGCAGTGCTTCACATGTTCTGGAGATACAAAGTCCTCTGCCACTTTTATACAGCTGTACAGATTGTGGACCTGTAGGGAGACAGGAGGGAGGCATGGAGAGACAGAGGGTGAATGGACAAAGTATGAAATAACTCACCGTTAGACAGAGAGGGGTTTTGCATGACATTGAAGGCTATTTGTAGAATTCATAAACCAGACAATGAGCACTTGAGGAGTTGTGGTACAATGAAGAGTAGGCCAAGTTCGAAGCTTGATTTGGAAATAACTGCAGAATGGTAAAACGCATAATATTGCAAAAAAACGAAAATTACATATTTTTTAAATACTACTTTTAGGAACTTAATAATTGCTCGAGACAACGGCTGACCTGATGGGGAGCCCCGGCAGGGATGAAGACAGCGTCTCCCAAGAACTGGACGATGGCCCACCCCTGGACTCCGTACTCGTCATACAGCCTCCGCCGGAGCACCTGGTCCAGGTACCAGCTCTGGTCGTGGATGGGGTCGTGGTCCGGTGGGTTCTCCTGGCCCTGCTCCTCCCCCACCTGACACCACAGGGGCCGAACGCACCACACTCAGACACGGCTCTTCAATTATTCACACACCCCCCCGCACGGAATAAGATACCGTCTGCCGACCTTGCGCAGCAGCTCTCGGATCTTCTCGGCGTCTTTGGCGGCGTAGATGTGCCAAAGCGCTCCAGGCTTCTCCTTGATCTCGTACACCCTCCTCTTCGTCTTCTCATCTACGTCACCCTCCTCGATGGTCGTCATGACCTCTGGAGATGCAATTATGCACACATGGAAACAGGATCTGTTCAGTACGAGGCTGAAAACGTTGTACCTTCGCAACGTTTTGCATCAGATTCTATAAATATTCAGTTCATGTAAATCTGGGCTTATGGAGGTTATCTTACGAAATTAAAGAAAAAGAAATAGCGTTGTGTAACTTGGGGTTGATTGGTGTCTGGTTTTACCGGTATAGTATGCTACAGTGTGGCGTGTGAGCTTACACAGGTTTCATTTTATGCAAACCGACTGAACCTGTATTTGTCATTATGAAACGTTTGGACAAATTAAGGCTACATCCACACCAATACGTTTAAGCACCGTTTCAGAAATAATATCTAACGTACACTTGGCATACGCTTGCTGGTGTAAAAAGGAAGCCGATTGCCCACTCTGCGATTGGTTGCCAAGTTGCAGAAAATACTGCATCAGAAGAACCACAGCAATGGCGAAAAGTAAGACCAGAGATGTGTGGTGTCTGCAAAATCGTCGTCCTCAAAAGTCTCTGTTTCAGCTGGTCCAGAATAAAACGCAATCCAGGAGTTTCCAACCGAAACAGGGTCACCAGCAGGGGTCTTAAAACACTGGAGTGGGGTGGACGCTAGGCGTAAACGTAGCAAAGGTTTAGCCTTTTAAAACGAAAACGTATTAGTGTGGATGTGGGATAAAACGTAGACTATTGCTTACATCAGCAAATTGTGTTGATTGGTAACATAACTTTTATTGCACTGCATCTCTTGATTGTACTGCAAATAGGCCATTCTAACTTGTTATTTTGTTATTTATTTATAGAGAACATTTTGATAAATGCACTAGGTGGACATCTTATTCTATTTATTATTTTGATATTAAAACTTGGTTTGTGAGAAATAAAAACAATGCGTGTTACTCTTAGTAATCGTTTGTGTCGCTCACGTCCGATTATATGCAACTCATTATGTTCCACTTGTCGGACACTGCACCGTGAACATGATTGTGCCATCTGGTGGTAAAGATCGACATTACCAGTTCGATTCAGGGTTTGACAAATTATCAAACCGGTTTAGATATATTTTACACCTGCCCTACCCTAGTGTAAAACACTGACTACTTTTAACACAACAAATCTAAAGGTTTCTTATTTTCCTTCAGAATCTACATGGTTATTTGTATTGGGCTCAGACGCGTGGCACAGCGGTATAGTCTCTGCTGATTCACTGCATGGAGGTAAAGAGAAACATCCACGACTGATGAGTTCATTTAAATTGGTAAACGTGGATGTTTGGCTCCTAGGATATAAATTCTAGCTGGTTAGCTTCACGGTCTTCCCAAAATGTATCCATACCACGTGTATGTACTTATGTGGCTAAAGATAACACGCCTCCATAATTCCTAACGTTTTATTTTCAAAAAATTATTCTCTAAAATAAAATAGTAATAAATGAAACTGTACTGCCTAAAGAAAGACCAAAATACCAGTTCCTGTTACCAGTGAAGAGCGGTTAAGGTTCCTGCAGCCTTAACGGGTACGGGTAGTCTACGAGAAAACAAACACGCTAATACTAAAGGACACCCTTCAGCCAAGCGGATCCTCCACCAGGTCAGGTCCAGAGCACCACCCTTCCAGGTCAACATGAACAGAAACACTACAGGGAGGGGGCGACTAACCGGGTAGGGTCAGTTGAGTTCACTAGATTCCAGAAGGTAATTCCGCAACATATTATATGTGGGTTGCAAAATGGCTGTTGCGCTAACTCAACCCAGACATCTACATAGAGTTTAAGGTTTGTTCCCAAAGTGGATAAGAGAAGACATTCGAGAGAGTTGAAAAGGTTGTTATTTGTTTGTTGTAAAAACAGAAGTGTAGCTGTGGTACCCGCATGCAAGAAAACAAACTAGGGAGATGGATCTCGGTGCTCTGGCCCTGGGCACACAGACAGTTACACAGAGGGATGGACCGGAGGGGTGGAGAGAGGGTCGTTAGTCAAGAGGAAGGACATGCTACTGAACTGGTACAAGTGAAATCTACAGACCTTTGCGTCCAGCGATATCTGGCTCTGTGAATGAAAAGATTTGGCCACAGTCAACACAAGTGGGCCCCGTTACATGGGACCTTCTCAGGGCTCATGGCGACGCCAATGATGTCACCAGCAGTTAAGACAAAATGGTCGACACGTGGCACGAAAACCCAGTTGGAATTTGGGATCTGCTGGCGATCTTAGTTCAAACATCTTTATGTACATTTTATTTATTTTATACAGTGTTTTATTCTCCAACATTATGTAGGATTTATTGGCGTACAGTTCACATTGATCTTTATACAGATTTAGATATGTTGAGAGGGTGCAAGATGTGACAATGTGTGATTTATTGAGGGATAATGTTCATTGCCGGGATATCTATATATAGATATCATCGATAATAAATCTAGCCGGTCAAATCTCATAAATAATGGAGAATGGCCTGAACCAAAGGGATGCATTTAACTAGCTTGCTTTGTCTGAGAAGGGGTAAAGAGATTTCATATAAATAATAATATACCGTAAATAATCTAGACATGTTTCAGTCATTTGTTACAAAAGCACTGTTTGTTCAGAAAAGTGACTGCTGTTGAAGAACTGGAGTCTTTGGAGATGTGGGTCGTGCTCGAGGTTGGGACCGTGAGTGTGAGCCGAGAGTGAGAAGGTAGCAGAGCGGGACGGACATAGAGAGTGTAATGTGTTTGTGTTTCTCACCAGTCTCGTGGTCGCCGGCCTCCTGGGGAATGCCCACATACACCATGACGTTGACGGCATCGGACACGTCCAGGTGGAGGTTGGTGGTGCCCACCTTACTGTCCTCGGTGGAGATCAGACCTGATGGAGCGAGGGCCGTGGGGGATGAGGAGAGAGGCAGGCAGGGATGGAGAGACACGGGCCGTGGTTAGACACCTTTTAGGAAACGCTCGGTTTTAAATCCTATACAATGTTACAATGTTTATATATTATTCTTGTTATCTTTACTTACTTTACTTGTATTTTATTTTATTGTATTTATTTTATTCTATTATTACTTGGTACTTGCACTGTCGAGGAGAGCTTGGAAAACTCGAATTTCATCGCCAGCAATGACTGCTACGGTACGTTTTGTTGTATATTGACCCAATAAAAATCGGAATCTATTCTATTATAGATTCCTCGTCCAGCCGTTCTCCCTTACCGTAGGCGTTGTACATCTTAGGACCCAGGTCGGGACGCACAAAGAAGTTGGGCAGCCGTGCGGCCAGGTTGAGGCGGCCGTCTCTCTTTGTGTACTCTGGCAGGGGCAGGTTGTCCATCAGGTCGTCAAAGCTGGACAAACATTAACCAAGGTGAGAGGTTAAACAGCAGTCAAACAGAACCAGGGAGCCAAGATGGAGGCCAGAGGTCGGGGGGGAGGAGGGCATCGGGTGAGTGTAGTTGAGGGTGACAAGGCCGCGGGTCTGCTCACCGTGTGGGCATCATGTCTCGGAAGTCTTCTCCCGGAGGCCAGTCCTTCAGTTTCAACACCATGGGCTGCCCGTCACTGCCCTTCAGGCGCTCTGCAGTCACACACACACACACACACACACACACACACACACACACATTAGCCACCGCACAAACCTTTATAGACATTTTTTATTTATTATTTATCCAGAAATGACTCACTTGAAATGACTTGGAAGCCGTCCCAGAAGTCCCGCACCTTGACATCTGAGATGATGGAGCAGTTCCTGCAGTTCACCAGGTCCACATCCTGGTCGCCAAACTCTTTGCTGAAGGCGTCTGGTTGCCAGAGGTTGCCCTTCAGGCGCTTGTGTATCCCTGACACCAACACAGGCTACAGGACAGAGGCACGGTTACGCTCAACCCGTTTCTATTTAATTTTATTCAGAATTGATTCTGCATTTCATTCAGAACAGCTGCGTCTGTGTGGCCACTAAGCCTCATTCCAAGCTTGGGAAAGGAGTGAAGAACAGCCAGAATCTGGTGAACCCCTTCCTGAGTCATGAGAAGGTGTATCTCTGGTCGTGTAGCTGCTGTATCTGTTGTCTAGTTCCCTTGCTGTTAATACACACAAACCCCAACACCTTATCACCACTCTCACATCGGGTGATGCAGTCTGCCAGTGACGGAAGATCACAAACTAGTAAAAACACTGCAGCAGTGTCTCGGATGAAAGCACCTTCTCCCAATGCACAAAAGGCTATATTTGTGTCCTTCGATGTTTATTTAAGACCATCGTCAAGACAATCATCAGTGGATTCATACAATAGATAGAAAGAATTAGAACATCGTGTTAATCTGTAAAAACACTATTTTACCAGTCCAAAGGTAGAGACCAAAGAGTGTTAACTGAACTTATTGCTGGAGCTTTCCAAACGAACAGAGGTACAGCATAACACACAGGCATAACCCACACACCCACACCCACGGTCGCTTTACCGATTAACATGCGTTTTGTATTTTACCTACGAGCACGTGCTTTGTATTATTTTTACGGGAATAACCAAACATGTACCCAACTCTCCGTCTCTGCACTAACCTAAGGGAGGGCTGACTGACTGAGGGTAAATGCCTTACTTGTCCCTGCTTCCAGCACTCTCTGAAGATCTTCCAGTTGTTGCCGTTGCTGGGGTCCTGCAGGCAGAGCAGTCGGCCGTCACAGAGCCAGGAGTGTGAGGTGTGGGGGTCCAGCACGCTGAGGCCCATCACGCCGTCCCTGCGGCCCCCCAGCAGGCCCAGCTCCCCGCCCTCCGAGGCTCCGCCACGCCGGCCCTCCGCCTTCTTGGTCTCCACCACCGAGGCGATGATGTGGTCCAGGAAGTCTGGCAGGCTGCTCTTCAGCTTGTCTCCCTGGGGAGACGCGAGAGAGACCACCGGCTCACTCACAGGATGATGAACGCATCTCTGAATATCTTTGTTTTAACTAAAAGCTGCCATTTATAATAGAGCTATCCACCCTGAGGAAGGCAGAA
Organism: Brosme brosme; assembly: GCA_900302425.1. Taxonomy (NCBI): domain Eukaryota; kingdom Metazoa; phylum Chordata; class Actinopteri; order Gadiformes; family Lotidae; genus Brosme; species Brosme brosme. The sequence goes on from OMKX01056024.1 coordinate 15,414, forward strand.
TGCAGATACACAGTGCTGTACAGATTCTATTTTGTAGCTGCCAACTCATGAAATGGCTTTTTAAATTGCGAGCCAAATTGAGTGCCAAGACCTGTTTTAATTATAACCTCGATTTTTTTTTCGCACACACACACACACACACACACACACACACTCTTTTCTTAATATCCACGAGTTGCAACTCACATTAAAAGCTCTAAAATCTAGACGGCACAACCTTTTTCCAGAGCATTGCCATATGACATAAAACCACAAGATGTTGTTAAGGTCCACTTACGCCTCCAGAGTTGAAGACGGAGGGGAAGGGGACCCCGCTCTCCCCGTGGCCCTGGGGTAGCCTGCCGGGGCCAGAGTTCAGCAGGTCCCTGAGGCTGGAGCCCTCGGGCTTGGGCTGGGACATGCTGGTGCCCAGCAGGAGGCTGTTGAAGAGCTTGGGGCTGGAGGCGGAGGGCTTGGACCGCGCCCCCAGCGAGTCCAGACCGAACGGCGGCCGGCTGTCCCGGTTCATCATGGAGCGAAGCGAGCCGGAATCTGGTGGGGAAGGGAGGGAGCGGAAAAGTCACGCAACCTTCTTCACGCCGTTTTAACCACATGCACGGAAACGTCCAGGGACTAACCATGTTCTACCTCTCGACGTATTCAAGAAAACACAACCGTGGTCACCGTAAACATTGTTTATGTTTCAGAGCTATTGCAGGCGTTTGAATCCTTTCACGGTATTCACGCTTGGAAATTCATATTTTTAAACCTCCGATTTTACAAGCTGGCCCAGGGAACCCTGTAATCCACCACCTGTCATGACATTCGAGCAACAATAACATCGACCTCCCCGCCCACATTTCCACGCTACCTTTCGTGTCGTCCTTGGCCTTCTGTGTGGCCAGGTCGGCCAGCCAGTGCAGGGCGGAGCTGTTGCCCTCTCCCGTGGAGGGGCGGGGCTCCTTGGCGGGGGCCTGGCTACCGAACGCCGCAGACGGTCCACTGGTACTGCCTACCGTCTCGCCGCCGCCGCCACCACCCCCACCTCCGTCTGACGTCACCGCCGTCTGCGCGGGTTCCGGTTTCACCGCCGAGGTGTCGGCCTCCGATTTGGCGGCGTGACCCACGCCGGACGTCGACGCCGTTCCGAGAGAGGAGGACTGCTGGAGCAGGAAGTTCAACATTATGACCCCGTGTCAGTCGTGATGTAACGTCAATACATGAGGAATGATGCAGGTCGGCGTGGCGATGGGTCGGCGTGGCCGCAGTACCTGTGATATCCCGTTGGGGCCGCTGGGGCGCACCAGGGTCTTGCCGTGTCGACTCGTGCAGGGGCAGTTGGCCTTGATGCCCCACTTGCCTCTGGCCGAGTGCACCATGTCCCCGATGTTGTAGAGAGCTTCAGGGGAGCAGCGATACACGGTGGCACACATCAGGATTTTGCATTTAGACATTCTTTCAATACTGAATATTGTTGATAAATAGGATGCCAATAAATTGATCATATCGGAACGATTTATTGCATCGCTATTTATTGCAGAGCGCTTCAAGCGTGCGCGTAACAACTTATTGAGGGAACCGTACCTGCCCCCGGTATGATCTGCGTGGGCATGAGGTTCTGAGGCTCGTGAGGCTGGCCTTTGGCGCACTTTAGCCAGGAGAACACTTCATCCTCTGGACCGTCATCCACATCTGAGGAGAACATGATTCATTTTAGATGCATTTTCTACTTTTAAACGCCATTTTACAGGTCCGATCGCTGCATGGTGACCGTGTCGCAAAACACACGAGCTCTCGTACGCACCCTCACGAGGCCGGTTCCGTCGGAGCCGGTAGCAGTCCAGACACACTCCGAAGCCACACTTGCGACACACCCAGTGGATGTTGAACAGGGTGGTCTCGCACACGTCACACATCTCCCGGACCCCTCGCACCGCACGCTTCCACGCCACTTTCTCTGAAAGGCGGAAAACACACGACACATTGATGGTTGTACCGTCGCCTGTGCTACCGATTTACAATACAATGAATACGATGTCATTTAAGAAATGCTCCAAATTATGGTGTTTAACTGACTGAACAAAAAACATGGGTTCAAATCTGGGTTAAACATGCAGTTTAACCCAGAAATGTTACGGAACATTTCCTGCAGGTCCTGAACATTTCCTGCATTTCCTGCAATCTGTACCGTAAATAAAGACAATCACTAGCGGTGCCTGAGAGGTTATCCCAGTAATTTACCGGGAACTATGTATGAAAAAGGTTTTACACACTACCCAATATAATGAACATTTAAGTAATTTGGGTAAAAAGGAATCTTAAAGACTGACAGTGCATCTACCCAATGACAGTTACCACTGAATTTACAATTACATGAATTCAATCAACCATTCCAGCAGAAACGACAGAACGTGACACCAGAGGAAGGTCCGATCTGAGGGACTCGGTGTGAGACTCACGGTGAGGCTCCACCAACATCATGGCTTCCTTCTCAGACATGACCAGCTGGCAGAACTGGTCGCCCACGTTGGCCAGGATGTACTTGGACGTGTCGAGGTCCAGGCCCTCCTGGACGGCCGGGGCTGGCAGCCAGAGGCCCATGGCCATGGAGTCGCTCTGCTGGGGGCTGAGGAAGCCCTCCACGCGCAGTATGCCTTTCCGGGTGAACGCCAGCCTGGACATGGGGTGACAGAGAGACTCTGGATGAGCTTCAGGCCTGATGGCTGTCTAGAACGGTGGTTCTTAACCCGTGGGACACATGGGTCGAGGGATGGCCACAAACACGATTTTAATCATCCTTTATTAAAAAATAATATGCAATACCGTCTTTATACTATTTTTGTTGGATAATTAGTATGCTATGAAGACCGGAGAATAAAAAAGAGGAATAGTGAATTGATCAACAATATAAATCTTAATTAAAGTCTCTTTTTCGACATGGTTATGACAAAGGAAAGAATATTTGATGAGGACAAAAGTATCGCAACAGGTCAAAGCAAGAGAACGCATGGGAGCGCCTGGTCTAGGATACGTGTTGCTGAATAATATGATGAAACGAAGTGCATCTACACAACACAACAATTGCAAGCCGTGTCTCACGCACGCATGCACACACCAGGTGTCCTCTTAAGATTTTGCATAGTCTAATCTGATAGGTCTTGCCAGACCCATCGTTGACTTTTATATATGTGGCTCAATGCTCCTTTTTTTGTGACTTTTTGCAAATCAGCAAATCAATCCTACAGCTGTCCATCATTTCACCTCGGACAAATGACGAAGAAACTTTCACCAAGAAAGTCCGTTCATGTCAGCATCTGCATTAAACTTGACGGAAAATATAGGCTACTACTAGACTTACATATTATAATATAGGCTTATATAATATGCCTAATAATTCATATAATACATCTATTAAATCAAAGTGTCCGGTCTCTGTTCAGACGAAGCGCTCCCTTCAGTCTGATTACGCACGATATTCACATCCCATCATGACACAAAAGGCATCGATAAAGAGATTGTAGAATCGTTTGACTGAATCGTTTGACTGCCTCAAAACCACTTCATGGTTTTGAGTCCACAATTTTGTTCACATAAAGCAGGGACCTGCTGAAGTCATATGTCATAAGTTTTATATGCCTTTTATAAAGAAATGTTATTTTTTTATGCTAATTCGTTTTCATAGTAGTTCTGTCAAACTGAAAAACTCAGTTCGGACCATAAACAAAGACAGAAACCCAGCACTTTACCTTTTCACGGTCATTTTGTATTCATAGTTAGACATATATCCTGATGTATCATTAGGATAATCAAACAATATATTGATTATTGCAGAATCGCATGTATGGTGATACTATGGGTATCGTGGGCCATGTATGGTATGGTATAGTGAGGTACCCTGTGGTTCCCCCCTAGTGGACGTGTGTCTCCATCACTCACCTGCGGAAGTGGAAGAAGCGGCAGGCCACGTTGGGGTCGTCGTCGCCGTCCATGTCCTCGTCCCGGTACTTGCGGTAGCGCTCCAGGCGACACTCCCGGCACTTGTGCAGGTGAGGGGCCACGTTGATGCAGGAGCCGTCCTGGAGGAACGACTCGCCGGACTGCTTCAGACGCCGCACTTTGGACTGGTCCTTCAGCACGGACTGGCCCACTGCAGGACACAGAACACGGGGGTTACATCAGCGCTTGGGGCCCACGGGGGCCGACTAGATAACGCGGGTTTACGAGGCACACGGGGCCCTACCTTTGAAGGGCTTGGTGCGGGGACGGCCCTTGGGAGCGCCCACGGTTTTAGACTTCTGCAGCATGCCCGCCTCTTTGGCGGGGCCCGGCGGTCTTCCCGGAGCCTGGCCTCTGTCCGGGCCCTCCTCGTTCTCGCTCAGGTCCGACAGGTCGCTGTTGATGCTGGAGTCCGAGTCCCGCTTGGAGGACTGACCCCTGTCCTCCAGGTTGAACTTCTGGGTTTGGCTCTGGTCAAAGTTGCCAGGGGCCTCTTCGTTTCCGCCGGGACTAGACCCCGATGTGGAGGTGGGCTTCTCCTGGCCGTCTTGCTCCTCCTTGGGTTTAGCTCCTTCGCTCTGGGACCTCTGAGAGAAGGCCGCGACAGGAGAAGAGGAGCTGGGGGCAGGGGCCGACGGGAGGGCTGCAAAGGCAGAAGCCAGGATCCCCTTTGGCGGCTCTGCCATGGTGAACAGGTTGGGTTTACCGTCTGAAGCGGTGCCCACACTCTCCGCTTCAGTACCAGAAAAGCCTGCAAAGGAGGCTGGTGGGGGCGTGTCCCCATAGGCTAGGAAGGGGTTTGAGGGCTCTTTGGAGGCCTGGAGGAACAGGTTCTGGTGGCTGTCAGGGGTCTTGGTAGAAAGCAGCCCTATGCTTCCGGAAGCAGGGGCTCCGTTACTACCAACCCTCTTACCAGCGCCCTGGGCTCCAGAAGCTGGAGCCAAACTGGCCAGGCCCGTTCCTCTAGTGCCTCCAGGTCCACTCAGGCCCGGGAAGGGCACCGCAGCCTTATCTCCTCCGGGGGGCTTGGTGAGCACACCGTTCCCTGCTGGATGGTTCTCAGGCACTTTGGGCTGCTCCTTCTGGGACCCAAACAGGCCCACGGAGGCATGGGAGCCCGCTAGCTTTTTCGGTCCGTCTGCAGTCTTGAACAGGCTCGGGGGCTCCTTCCCGAGGCTCTCGGACACTGCGGTGAAGTAGTTGGTGTCCTTGGGAGAGGTCTGGACCGCGATAGGACTCTGGTTGGGGCCAGGGTTCTGCGTCATGCACTGGAAAAACAAGTTCTGGTCGTCCTTCTTATCTCCTCCGAAGCCAAAGCCAAAAGGTCTGGACGGGTCCTGGGGGGTGGTCGTGCTGGAGGCCCCGTTGGTCTGGGAGCTTACCTCACCAAACACAGGGGCGGCTACAGGCAGGCTAGCCGGTGAACGGAAGCCCAGGTGAGTCTTTGAGCCCTGCGAGACAAAACGGAACATGCGCATCACAAATAAATCAATGGTGTCGAAATCAATTTCAGAAGAGTTTTTATCCCCGAAACGTACCTCTGTCTGGTTCCCCCAGGCGGGCGCCTTAGGACTGAAGGCCACAGTGGGAGAAAGAGCCACGCTGGCACCGCTGCCGTGGGAGGACGACGAGATGGTGACGGGCCCCGGGGACACCAGCGCCGCTGTTCTCGGGTAGGCCGCCTCCGACGGGGGGGCCGGGGAAGCCTTATGCACGGACCCTCCAGGCACCAGGTTGGGCATCTGGCCCAGGGAAGGGAACGACGTGTTGGAGAACAGGGAGGGGGCGGGTTTGAGGGGCGGAGGGGTCGGTGTGTGAGGGAGGGGCGTGGTGGTGGAGTCCGGCACACCCTGCGTAGAGAGAGGGCGGCCGTTTTCCTTGACCTGGCCAGAAAAACGAGAGGCGTGCGATTGGTCCATTAGGAGGGAGGGGACGGTGTCCAGGGATTTGGCGCTCCCGTTTTTAGTGGTGCTGCTGACGCTGTCCGCCACGGCCCCCTCTGCGGTCCACAGGCTTGCCCCGTCGACAGAGGCCTGGCTGGCTTGGCCGTCGGCGGTAGCGGCCTCCCCTGCGCCTTTGAAACGCTTCAGGTTCTTTTCGTCCTCGCCCTCCGACGCGGAGCGCCGTCTGCGCCCGCTGTCGACCTTGGCCGCTTCGCTCTCCTTCCTCCGACGGGCGTTCTTACCAAGCTAAGACCGGGACAGAGGCAACCCGGTGAGGTATCAGCATTTAAAAACACAGTGTTGTGGAATACTTGATTCTAATTGGTCGATAACGTTCCACGGGTCTGCATTGTTTTTCCATAACGGGACACCTCTGGCTTTTAAAAGTTGCAAATCATTGCGCTACATTTCCAACGACGGTAAAATAGAACATCGATCAGATATTTCCTTGACAACGCCAACACAATATGCTCAAAGCACCGCAGAAGAATTATGTCGATAACAAAACAATGATATTATATATATGAAAGTAACTCATATCTAAACGTTGTTTGTGACTGTGGTATAAGCGGAATAAATCACTCCAGGCAGTACAATGGGTGTTGCTAGGCAGAGGTTGTTGACCAGTGCCAAAGTCAGCCCATCATGATTTATTCCTTACTTAATCAATAGCTAAATAAACAACAGTATCACTGTTGAAGCTGCAGTTATACGAGATTATGTTGTAAAGATGATCTTACCTCCTCCTCTGTGAGCATCACATGTATTACACGAGGATCCACCATCTGGTTTTCATCTTCCTATGAAGACAAAGAGAACCACTTAATGACGAGAAAAAACATGACCTTGATATCTTTTAGTTTTGGCCTGATACCTAGTCATTCAATACCAACCATTTTATTTTTAATTCAGTTTCCATTACGACTTAGGAATTTGTCTTTTGGTTACCTCATCCATGGTGATCTCCATGATATGTGACACAGGGTCGTGCTGAGAGACCAGGCCGATGGCCCAGCGCTCCTCAAATTCAGGCTGGTACACCCGAACCCTGCGGCCCTGAATAGTGTATGATCCTGGGGGCGGACGGGGCACAGACGAACAGCACATCTTTTAATTCATACATCGTCAATATTGTGAGGCGTAAAATTACATTGAACATTTCTATACTTCCGATATCGTCCGGACCTTTGTAACATGTTGCAGTTGAAGGTTAGCCTACGGCTACGTGGGGGGGCAGACTTACCCTTTCTGAAGATCTCCTGTAACTCAAAGTCACTGCGCCAGCTGGAAATGGCAGCCAGCAGGGCCGGCTGTTCCAACACTGAGGAGTGTCTGAGGTCTTTATCAAACTGTACACGCAGAGGGAGGACGAGTGAATACATTGTAATGGCACAACAGCAAAGAAAGGTTACTAGATAAATCCAAGAAAGGTTGCTCCATAAATCAAAATCTCAAGTTGAAGAACACCACTTTTGTTTACAGGCACTGCGTTTAAAAGGCCAACGTACCTCGAATTTCTGGAGGGGCTTGTCCTCAGGAATGAACTCAAAATTCCCTTTTCCAAAGAACTCCACAGGAACCACAGAACCCAAACCAACTCTGTCCACTAAGGAGCGAAAGGTCTGAAGAAGAAAGCGTGTGTTAAGTACTGTGAACCCTCAGGACACACTGACACTGTCACAACAGCAGTTTGAGCAGTTGTAGAATTGACCATGTGATCTTAAAGAAGAAATGAACAGTGAGTACAAAACTATTTTCATACCCAAAGGGGTACATATTTCTGGATAACCTTGGTTATTTACTTTTATTAAAGTAAATAAACAGACTTCCTCTGGTGCTCTGATTGCATCTCCAGATGCTGGCTTTAAATCAAGGCTTAAGTAGTAAGGAGTGACAGTTACAACTCTTTCCATTTCCATATTGAACAACCTACACTGACTGCGGCGGACCGATCTGTCCATTTACCTATAGAGTATGCCTTTGTAGATTGTTCTTTCACAAGTGGTAAATCGGATAATTGGGTAAGGTCAGGGTAAGGGTCAGGGTCAGGGTTAGGGTCAGGGGTTGAGCTAAACTATAACTGCATGGTAGTGGCTTATCAAAAAACGGTTTGGGTGACAAGAGCGGGTTCTGAATAGGTTACTATTATTAAGAAGTTGCAGCAGCACAAGTAGGTGCTTCCGATAGACCTGATAATAACTTTCAGACCATCGCGTGTGCGCTACATCCAAGAGCACAGCAGGCCAGCGAACAGCAAACATATTGTCACTATATCCATCAATGACGATATGATAAAACAACAAGCTCAGAATCTGAATCACTCAAACATGGGCGATCATCATCCATACTGGTAAAACTCATGTGGCTCTTCACACAACCATATACTGTTTCAAAATATGAATTTGTCTCATGCACAATTCCTGCAACTGTCCAGGTGCATGCTTACCAGAGCAGGCCAGACAGAAGAAGTTGCTGAGGCAGATGCTGACCCAGTGCCGTCACTCCGCTGGGCCCAGACAATGGAGTCCTCCACTAGCACCGCGTTGACACCTTCTCCATACACCTGCACCCAGGAACATTGCTGCACAGCATTCTCAAACTCCACAAACACCTGCAGACGGGGAAATACAACCCACACATATATAGGATGTGATTAGACAGCATTACAAATGGCTTCTACAAAGATTGTTGGTTTGCTAAACAATGCCTATAGGAAATAGCATAATTGGCAAGATCTTACATTTGTAGGAAGAATAATAATGAAACGCTTTTAAAGACATACTGGATTATTAGCATATTACAGTACGACAATAAGTTTAAGTTCCCATTCTTAGTTATTATTCTGAACATTTCAGGAGCAATAGTAATGAAAGAGTATAGGCTATGTAGGTCTCTATATAGACCGACATCTCAACATAGTTAGCTATCTACAGCTAGCTAACTTTCACATGTACATTAACAAGGATTTGTTTGCTATGTGGATTTCGATGCAGCAATGAAAAAGAACAGGACTGGAAACAAAAGTCATCCTGTGTGATAAATAATTTCGCTGAGTATTCTCTGAATATTCATCCATTGTATTTGCTGGGTTTCATGATAATTTACCAAAAAGTGATTTCCCCATACATGTGGTGTATGCTCACATACACAAAAGAAAAGGCAAAAACCAAGTTTTTCTTCTTCCACATTGGTCCCTGGTATGATTTTGACAGAGGATGGCTTTGCTGTTGTGACTTTATACTGATGGAGGGTTTTAGAAAGATGATTATAATACCCTTGTCATTTTATGCCTTTTGTTGTAAATATTATTATGCTTAAATACACGGTTTGTGAGGGCAAACATACGTTGGTCTAAAGTCTGAATCAATGACATAGGGCCTACACCTGTACATCCCCCTTAATAAAATAAAGCTCAAACTGATACAAGGATGAAGGCTGCTTTTCTTAAATTGGACATATACAAATTGATTAAAACCGTCTGAGATTCAAATGTCTTTATTCAAATAAACACATTTGCACTTTGATTGCACTACTTTGGCCAGAAAACTAAGATTACAATAATCCAAGTCCCAAAACCAAACAGACCATATTAGATCATATTCTTGCCTTAACTTTGTTTCCAAGGCCCAGAATGAATCAAACCAATGTTGGGGAGAGAAAGCCACGACAGCGAGACCACTCAATGCAACAATGAATCCCATTAACAACCCCCTCATAAAACACCCTAAACCATGGTATGCTGTCGCAACAGAAAGCCGCATTTCACGGCGTAATTTACTTTTCACAATCTGAAAAACGCAAACAAAGCAAAAGGCCAACCCAGTCCTCGGCCTCAAGTTTGGCTTTGCCCTCATTACTGCGACATCCACCCCGCGTACACACACCGGGGACTCCCGTTCATTACCGCGATAAGACATGAACTACATCGGGAGATAACCTGACAGGCCTCCACCACGGAAGATCCTGCCTTATAAAAAAATCATTCACCGTTTCCATTCGCTGTTTCCAAAATGTTCCAGTGAATGTAAACACTCACCGTTAGCCCCGCTGCGGCGGCAGCTTCTCCTCCGCCAGCCTCGGGAGCCGCCAGGCCGATGACGCTGACCGCCCGCACGGTCCCCCGGAGCCAGTCCCGGCTGAACCCTTTGGCCTTCTCCGGTTCGGCTCCGTTCGGACCTCCATCGTCGGACCTGCCCTCGGAGAGCAGTAGGAACAGTCGCTTCCCTATCAGCTCCAGAGAGTCTCCCATGTTGTGCTGTAGGTAGCTCCGCTAGCCACCATGAACGGAGCAACTTCGAGACTTGATGTGTGATGGTGGGGAGCTCCGGATTTACCGTCCACACCACTTGATATTGCAAAAAGAGTCTAGTTCGACATGGGCACGCTTGGATAACCCGGTGGCGCACCGAGTCAAGACAAAGAAAATTAAACGGTATGGATGTTATTGTCCTCAATGCTAACGCTCCTATCCCGCTCCTCTGTCCGCCATTGAGCCCTGCAACAATCAAACGCACTCCTCGTCGCCCGGCACTGCGGAGACGGCGAGCGGCTCCGTCTCAACGGCGACCTCTAGCGGAGGGCCTGTATACACTTTTTCATGTCATAATACACAATGTCCATAGGGAAATTCTGTTTTATTCTGTTTTATTGCCGTGCATGGCTCTTATTGTCCTCTTTAGATATAAATAGTTAGATTTAGTACGGTGTGGTATTGAATTTAGACTAATTGCTGACAACCCTTCCCTTGTTTGACCAGACGGGGGCGCCAATGTGCCGCAAACCGCCCATTGATATTAGTGTGGGCGACTATACGACGTTGGATTTTTTTCTAGCTATGCAATATCTAATTAAGACTCAAATATCCTAATATAAAATGCCACCTCATCGATCGTTAACCCGAAACTAAGCCTTCAGTATATTAAGTTGAAATCAGCAACGTGTAGGCTGAATGTGTAGGCCAATTTCTTACATGCGTTTGTTTATTATTGTGTAGGCTACATGGACTAGATTCAACTTTTAACACAGGAGGCCTACTAAATATTGACAAAGTTTTCATTCAGAAAAAAAATTCAGTAGGCCTACAACTAAGTAGGATGGAGCTTATGCTAGCGTATGCTTGGCACAATAAAAAAATAAATGGACCACTAAGTCCCTTGTGATGAATTATAAGACACACATTAACAACATTGCTCTCAGCTTCATAACCACCTCCAAATTTATTTATGAAATATACAAGATACATCGTAAAGTATGTACAAAATCTCAACATGGTTTCTTATATCAAAAGTGATAAATACAAATCTATAAATCTATAACCAGCTATAAAACCCTGCACTTCTTTTTCAAGTGGGCTAGAAATTCCAAACAGTCTATTTCAACAAGAGCAATGAGATGTTTGTGATGATATTTATAAATCAGGCAGGAGTTATTTTGAAAGCACTGCATGTAGGCCTATAGGTTACCTACGTAAACTAATGACCCCATACCTTCTGAAGTATGTGCAAAACCTCTGCGTGATTGTATAGGATCATTGTGTGGGTGTGTGTGTGTGTGCGCGCACATGTGTGTGTGTGTGTGTGTGTGTGTGTGTGTGTATCCTATCACAGACAATGTGCATTGGTGATGATTGTCCACTGGTGAACCACTAGCAACTTTACATATTAGGGCCATTGAAGACATGCATTGGTCACACATCTTTTCTTCTCTGGAAGGAGGGAACCCTCTCCTGCGTTCCTTCTCAAGGCTTCCTCCCTGGGACTCTCCACTCCCCTCTTCCGTTAGAGGGGGTAGGGGGATGTTGTATGCTCTTGGCCTGGGAAGCCCTTTGAGACGGGATCTGCGATTAAGGGCTACACAACTACAATCGACTTGACTCTAGATTTTTAAAGGTTCCCTCTTCAGTTTTAGAGACATTTCTAAAACTCCCTTATCATATTGTCTTCTGAAACCCCCGCCGAGGAGTAAGTAAAGTAGAGCCATTATTTATTCAATCCTGTGGGGATACAAAGGAACACAAATAAGCATCTCTCAGCAGCCCTTGCGAGCAAACCAACGCTAAACGACTGATGATGTCCTCATCCTAAAGGGACCGAAGGAACTACAGCAACAAAGTCTGGAAATATCATCGCCTGAGAAGTGATAGTGTGCACTTTATCAGATTAAGACCGCTAAGTCGCCGCATCCTCATCATCCTCATCGTCATCATCATCATCATCATCATCATCATCATCATCATCATCATCTCAATCCTCGTCTCAGTCCAGCAGTAATAAAAATAGCAGCCCCAGTGTTGCATTACTGGCCATGTGGTTCTCGGGGGCTCCGCGGCCCTACTGCCGCTTCAGACAGTTGTGGTGCGTGCACTCGGCCTGCTCCTCCAGCTCCGGGCAGGGCGTGCCCGCGTTGGCCGGCCGCAGCAGGATGTAGCGGCTGCGATGGCGGACCCCTCCCCTGGAGCAGGAGCCCAGACACAGGCCCCAGGAGGACCAGAGGGACACCTCGCAGTCCAGCGGCGTCTCTGAGGTGGGGAGAGAGGACAGCAGGTTGGATCGGACTGTTGATTCGTGAATGTGCATGCGGTCTCACAAATCAGATCTTTCGTGTTGGGACGGGCGGATCCGAGAATCGTGTGCGTGAAATGGAGGTTTTGGTTCCGCACACACAATATACACACACTATACACTACACTACACTTTACACTATATATAATACATCTCCCTTTCCTTTTTATTCTTTCTTGCTTTCTTTCTATCTTCTAATGACTAAATAAGAAGTCTGCTAAATTACTTCTTATTTAGCAGACCCTTTCATCCAAGACAACATACGGGCAACATCCGGTTTAGATATCATTCATGAGCAGGTAAAGGCGAGGCATGACCTCACATGCCTCACCTTAAGGCCTACAAGTAGACTGCAGACTATCTCACATTTCTTCCATTGTTTCTTTCTTTAAATTTTCTTAAATGTCTCATGTTTTTCCTATGCATTTCTATTTTGCTTTATATTTGTATAATGAACAGTATAACTTAGAGGGTTACATCGTTATCATACGGATTCAGCCTGGCCCAAATCTCGACTTAAATGTTAAAAACACAGGATACCACGTAGACATGGACTCAAAGGGCCTTCTACGGGCGTTCCTCTGAAGAAAGGTTTCCCCGGGCCTACCTGAGAACCTCTGGGGGCTGATGGAGTTGGGCAGGATGTGATTGGACATGGGGATCTGGCGCGATGACGAGCGGTCCTGTCGGATGGCCTTGACGCTGGCGATGGGCGGGAGCTCGCTGAGCCGGGGGTAGAAGAAGGAGTTGGCGGGGTGGTTGGGCATCTGGGACGTGATCTGCACCGCGGCGGGACGACAGAGCAAATCGTTTTCGTCGGACGCTCGGAAGAAATGGAAGCTCGCGTAAACGATAACCCGCAGCGAAAATAAACAGTACGCTCGAGTGGGCGGGAGTGACGGTCTGTTACGTCAGGGAGGCCCTCTTTTACTTTAAACACTTCTAGGCAGACATGTGGTCTGCCAAGCCATTACTTAAGTGTGTGTGGCATGAGATCCAAATCCCATATGTGGTGCGACAAAGACAACAAAGGACATAGGTTCAACCTCATTTTCCATGTCGCTTTTAAAATGGATATCAAAGCAGGAGGTCATTTTACATGATCCTACATACACATGAAGGCTGTGGGGCTATATGAGGCACATCTTCCAACCACTATAGTGTGCACCTGCAGCTATGCTACGCAGTGAGCAGGGAGCCAACAGCACAGACGGAAAGACCCGCTCACCCTCGTGACGTTTTCCACGGGGTTGGTCGGGAAATTGGGAGAGGAGAACGTAAAGCCGCTGTCAGTCCCTGCATCAAACGGCTGGAGGTCAAGGGTCGCTTCCTGTTTCCACTGGCCACCTTCGCAGAGGCTGAAGCTGTCCACGCCAACGAACCAATCAGGGCTTGGAATCACCTTCACCATCAGGGAGAGCTTTCGTCCAGCCAGCCAGAGAGAGAGAGAGACAGATTTGACTTTAGGCAGAAATATAGACCAAACTGCCACAGAACAAACCACACGTGAAAACAAATTAGTCAGAACTGAAACACATCGATATATTTGCATACTTTCCTCTCATCGGGTAATGATGTCATTGTGTGTGTGTGTGTGTGTGTGTGTGTGTGTGTGTGTGTGTGTGTGTGTGTGTGTGTGTGTGTGTGTGTGTGTGTGTGTGTGTGTGTGTGTGTGTGTGTGTGTGTGTGTATGTGTACAG